>OX402544.1:29723299-29738398 GCA_948098915.1 Lampropteryx suffumata
GTGTACTCTGATATAGGATCATAAGACCCTAGTCTTTCCACTTATAATATAATTTAAACATAATTAATAACTAGAATGTTTTTGTTAGGCGGAATGTGTACTCTGTCATAGAATCTTAAGATTCTAGCTTTCCACATTCCACCTTTTTTTTTTTTTTTTTTTTTTTTTTTTTGTATTATTATTAAGTATTGTTAAATTGTTTGAGGCTTTTCACTATTTTCTTAATAAACGCAAGATAGGACTCTATGCAGTCGTCCTTATTCAAGAGTTCTGTGAGTTTGTATGGGGACACCTTGGAGCGAATGCAAGTGGTTTCGTGGTTGTACCTTGCATATCCAAAAGCTGAGCATGTTTCTAAAAGGTGCTCCAAGCTCTGCTCCGATGTACCATCGCAAGGGCACAAGTCGTCAGGGGTGATGTGGAATCGTTTTAGGTACTTTTTGTGGAATCCGTGGCCAGTGAGAATCTGCGTCAGTTCGAAAGATGTTTTAGCAACTTTTCCTAAGTTCTTTATATCTTTTAGTGAAGGGAGGTGTTGCTTAGTGTGTTGACCTGTTTCTGAGGATGTGTACCGTTCCTCCCATATGTCGTAATTCTCCTGCCTAGTCAAGTGCTTGATGTGGGATATTGGGAAACTAAAGTAGTGAGCAGCTGAATGCGATCTTGCTGCTGCATTTGCTGCAGCATCGGCCTGCTCATTACCTTCAACACCAGAATGACTTTTTACCCATGATATTTGAATATGAGATTGGCGCAATGTGATTTGGTGAATGACGTGATGAATTTGGTTGACTATGGGGTTGGTATTACTGCGATTTTCGAGAGCCTTAATGGAAGAAAGGGAGTCTGTAAAAATATGAGTATTTGTAATGAGATGAAGTGATGCCCATTGACAGGCCGCCAGGATAGCAGATAGTTCTGCTTGAAAGACTGTGCAGCAGTTGTGTAACTTAAGCTTCTTGACAGCTTTGGGGGCCGTCCCCCCGGGGTCGAAGCACACAAAAGCTGCACCAACAGATTGGTCTTCTTGTTTGCTACCGTCAGTGAATATGTATGTCGAGTCGGCGTTGTGTTCGTTTTGAAGAGTAGGTGTAAATGAGATGCGTTCAGCCGGGTGTAAAAGCTCTTGAATGGGTGATGGACTTTCGAGCGGAATGTCGTGTGGAAGGTAATCACTGACCCCTGTCAGCCTTGTTCGTTCGACTGTATGTATTTCCCGGACTTTTAAATCTAATGGGATGAATTGTGCTAAGGCGAGAGCTGCGGTTGTTGATATCGTACGGAATCCTCTAATTGCCTTAATGGCAAATCCGCGTTGCATGCTTAAAAGTGCCTTCTTAACATACTTCTTCTTGACGATATGTCCCCAAATTCCTGCTCCGTATGTAACAATGGGCTCTATCACCATCTGGTAGATGAGCCTGACGTTTTCTGGGTGTGCTCCGTAGGTAGGCCGGGTGTACATACACAGTTTCCCAAATATTCTCATGGCTTTTTCAGTTACGTATCTGATGTGTGATCCAAATAGTAGCTTCTCATCGAGAATGATCCCCAGCAGTTTTATTTTTTGTTCGTATGCAAGCTCCTGGCCACCCATGAAGATTTTCGTTATTTTGGCTCTAGGCGTGAATGCTATTAGCTGGGTCTTTGTTGGCCCAAATTCAAGCTTGACGCTCTTTCCCCAGTCCATTATACGAGACAGAGCGCTTTCCGCGGAGTCCTTAAGTGTACCCAAGTCCCGTGCGGTGACTACCAAAAGGACGTCATCTGCAAAGGCCTGTAGGTGACAACCCTCGGGAAATTGCATCTCCAGAAGCTCGTCTAATATGATGTTCCAGAGAACGGGTCCGCATGTCGATCCCTGTATGCAGCCTTTTGACATGCGCTTGCAGACACGCTCCCCTGCATGATCCAGTTTCACTTCTCTATCGAGAACATAATTCTCGATGAGCCCATAAATGTTTTTGGGACAGCGTATGTGTCGGAGTCTGTGAAAGAGAGCGGGCCACCAAGCGTTGTCAAATGCTGCTTTGATGTCTAGAGATATTGCTATAACATATTGTTTTTCAGTTTTCGCCTTCCTAACAACTTTAAGTGCGTTTTCGACCGCCTGCACCGTTCCAGTTTGCTCTCGAAATCCGAATTGACGCGCATTGTTGTAGCCTTCCTTTTCCGCCCAATAAGTGACTCGCTTAATAAACAGTTTCTCTAGAAGTTTTCCGAACACTGGCAGGAGTCCTATCGGTCGAAAGGAGCCTAGATCACTGTAGTTCGATTTCCCTGGTTTTGGTATAATTCTAACGTTTGCGATCTTCCATTGTCGTGGGAAATACTGAAGCTTCAGACACCTGTTCATGATATCGGTTACCAATTTTGGATACAAGATGGTGAATTGGTAACAGATGTCTGAAGTTAGATGGTCTACCCCTGGAGCCTTGTTTGGGTTCATAAATTTCAAGTACTCCAGTACCTCATCCTCAGCAAAAGGAAGATCGTCTTCCGTGTCTATATTGTGTAAAGCTCTTAAAAAATGATGTCTAGGTTCGGTGTCTGGTAGTTCGTCTGGGTAAAAGTGATCTAATAAAGCTTCTGCCGTTTCTCTAGCGCTGGTGGTATATCTATCCCCGACTTTTAGAGTGGTGGGGGGTCGCCGAGGAGTAGTCTCTTTAAGCAGTCTATTAGTCAATGACCAGACGTTTTCCTTTGTTTGTAACTCACAGAGCTCGCGGAAGTTTTTGGTAGATTCGCTGCGTAGTTCGTTTGCATACTCTCGTTTTTTGGTCTGCTGTTCTTCTAGCAAACCTTCAGGTAGAGCTCCTTGTCTATGGGCCGTGTGGACACTATGGTGAAGTTTTATAACCTCTTTCTTTAAAACATCTAGCTTGTCAGACCACCAGGGTGGTTTATTACGAAGTCCCCGTCCGCTTCTTTTGACGTGCATCGATTTGTCACAAGCTAGATGGATAGTGCTAGTCACGTTGTCGATGAAGATTTCTAGCTCCTCGGGGTTCATGTTCGCGATGTCTTGTTCTAGGATGTCTGACAGTGTCATATGTGTGTTCAGACAGTCTTTAAAGACGGGCCAGCACGCTTTATTGGCTTTGTATCGAAATGTTGATGTGTTCTCATACAGGGTTGGCTTGGTGTAGTTGGCGTTAAGTATAAATTCAACGGCATTATGTTGGGAGGTTGTACAAAAATTTGGATTAACGCGCCATGATGATACCCTGTCGTAAATAGAATCTGAAGCCAGTGTTATGTCAATGATGGATGTGCGTTGGCGACCGTGTGTAACTGTTTCGAAAGTAGGGGTGTTGCCGGAGTTACAGACGTATAGGTCGTTGCCATATACGATGTCAATAACCTCTCTACCACGTGGGTTAGTGGCGGCGCTACCCCATAAGGGGTGCCATCCATTTAAATCTCCGCCCACTATGCAATGTGAGCTGTGTGAGGCCTTTAAAAAGTAATCTAAACGTTCTAATGTGTTAGAAATGTCGTCGTCAGGTTCGACGTAAACAGATGCCAGTAGGATGTTGCGGTTATGTGTGCTCAATTGCACTACGCAGAGATTAGCCGAAGAAAACTGGGTAAGTCCCAAAACAGGTCCGAAGCTAGCTTTGACCAAGATACATGCTTTAACTTTATTACCGTTTGAAAATTGATAGATGTTAATATCTTTTATAGCTTTAAGTTCATTGCCTGATCCAACGTATGGTTCAGACAAAAGAGCTATTTGATGCTCTCCTAGAGAGAATGACCGTGTAAACTCATGTAAACTATTTCGCGATTTATCAATGTTGCACTGAATTATTTTTATGTGATTGTTAATATCCATAATCTACCCGGTTAATTATTTTGTCTCTCATGGTCCTCAGTCTGGGGCAATTGTTGGAGTTGGCACGGTGCCTTGTGTCTAGTCGCGATTTAAATTTGTCGTTATGCGTGGTGCAGTTGATGCACTTTGCCGTAAAAGGTTTTTCTCTAAGGGGGCAGTGGTCGATGCTATGGCCGGTTTGCGCACAGTGAGCGCATGGCTTTGTTGTAGAGTCACATTTGGTGCGCATGTGCCCAAACTGTAGGCATTTGTGGCACTGAATGAAGGGGGAAAATTCATCTACATGTACCCGCTGATGGTCCAGACTCACCCTGACCATGTTGATCATGATACGAAAGACCCGGGGGTGAGCCAGAAACACAGCGTTGTACAGACTGGGGTTACGGTTGTCGCGCTTGAAACGCAAGCGCAGATCTTCTTCGCCCCCGATCACTTCGCTTAGATCTTGATTTTGCTCCCTGAGAATGCCTGCTATGTCCTCGGGAGGGACATCCCTTGAGATGCCCTTCAAAATGATCATGGGCCTGAGGCATCGAGCAGGCTCAGCACTAACCTTGTCAGATACGGCAAGGCGCTTAAGAGTTTCTTCGCGTTGTTCGGTGCTGTCAAATTCCACTCGTAGTTTGCCATTAGAAACGGCCTGTACTCGCGCTGGTGCAAAGGAAGATGTTCTAAAGCTGATGCTGCTTTTGAATGCCTCAATGGTGTCTTGCTTTGTCCTAGCTTCACCTTTAGGAGTGATGATAATTGCTGGCTTATTGTGTGTAGCAGCTTGTGTAGTGTAGACAGGGGCGGGGCTGGCGGTTACCCTACCCTGTGGGGGGCCGGTATCGCAACGAGCAACCTGGGAGTAGCTGCGCGCCTGGGAGGAGACAAGGTTTCTCAGGTGGGCCATTTCCCCGCGGATTTCCTCGCGGACGCAAGAGACAATATCCTCTTTGAGAGAACGTTGCTGGACTCCATCTGGTGCAGTAGGAACCGCTGACATGGGAGGAATAGTAGCCGCTGGTATGGGAAGATTGGAGAGGGTACGCGTGGCTCGTCGAATTTCTTCCGCTGCAGCACTAATAAGCCGTTTATTAGCTGCGGTAACGCTTTTACCATCAGTCACCGCGGTGTTAATAGTCGAAACGAGCTTCCCAATTGTTTCAGTAAACGATTTTACGTCAGTTACCTCCTCAGCAAATGCCGGGAGAAGAGGAGAGGTAACAGGTTGGGAAGGCATGATGAGTGCGACGGAAAGAAGTAATAAGTCGATTAGTTCGTTATTTTTGTAGAATTTCTTCTATTCAGAGGTCAGTACTTGCAGACCTAAAGCTGGTTTGACGGTGGTTAATCCTTATTAACTCTAACATATATATAAGACACGAAAAAAGGTAAAGTTTTAGATTGTAAAATTAAATTTTGAATTTCCCCATACAAAAAATGAGACCAAAATCCACTTGAGTGAGCAAAGATGGGTGGGTGGGAGGGCGCGTTTTTTATTTTCTTTGCGCTAATTCTTCGCTTTTCTGTTTCAGATGGTCGGTGGTATGCTGGTGAACAGCGTTTTAGGTACGGATGAAGAAGAAATGGACAGAAATCGACTTTACTAAAGACAAATTATTTCACAAAACGGTGATATTACAGGTTAAAAATGCGATTTTTATCAGAATAAACTGTCTTTACGATCGTCAAACCTGGGTCTCTACCTGTTGGCACACGCTCTTATGCGAATACAATTTGCTTTAGTCCCCTAAAGTAGTGTTTGACGTCTGTAGAATTTTTACAAGTTTAAAAAAGTTTAAAAAAGTTGAGTTTAATATGCTAAAAATACCTAAAATTAGTCTTAAAAATGTACAAATCTATGAAATTATAACGTTACTGGCTACTACTAGTCGCTATACAACCTTTGATTCACAGAAAACCTTGTTTATTAACACTTTGAAAAAAAATGTTTTCACCGTAATGTATGGAGTTTGGTACGGGGTATGAAGACTTTTGATAGAACGCTCGGACGCTTTTTTATTTTCTTTGCGCTAATTCTTCGCTTTTCTGTTTCAGATGGTCGGTGGTATGCTGGTGAACAGCGTTTTAGGTACGGATGAAGAAGAAATGGACAGAAATCGACTTTACTAAAGACAAATTATTTCACAAAACGGTGATATTACAGGTTAAAAATGCGATTTTTATCAGAATAAACTGTCTTTACGATCGTCAAACCTGGGTCTCTACCTGTTGGCACACGCTCTTATGCGAATACAATTTGCTTTAGTCCCCTAAAGTAGTGTTTGACGTCTGTAGAATTTTTACAAGTTTAAAAAAGTTTAAAAAAGTTGAGTTTAATATGCTAAAAATACCTAAAATTAGTCTTAAAAATGTACAAATCTATGAAATTATAACGTTACTGGCTACTACTAGTCGCTATACAACCTTTGATTCACAGAAAACCTTGTTTATTAACACTTTGAAAAAAATGTTTTCACCGTGGTTAGGTTAGGTTAGGTTAGGTTAGGTTAGGTTAGGTTAGGTTAGGTTAGGTTAGGTTAGGTTAGGTTAGGTTAGGTTAGGTTAGGTTAGGTTAGGTTAGGTTAGGTTAGGTTAGGTTAGGTTAGGTTAGGTTAGGTTAGGTTAGGTTAGGTTAGGTTAGGTTAGGTTAGGTTAGGTTAGGTTAGGTTAGGTTAGGTTAGGTTAGGTTAGGTTAGGTTAGGTTAGGTTAGGTTAGGTTAGGTTAGGTTAGGTTAGGTTAGGTTAGGTTAGGTTAGGTTAGGTTAGGTTAGGTTAGGTTAGGTTAGGTTAGGTTAGGTTAGGTTAGGTTAGGTTTTTTTTTTTTTTTTTTTTTTTTTTTTTTTTTTTTTTTTCCGTCTCGAAACGGTACTAGGTGACCCTCTGACATGGTAATCAGAGTCTTTTTGCATCCGTCATCTTTTGCATTGCTGGTCTCAATTGCATTCATTCTCATTTTCCCTAATGGGAAGGATGGGATTTTACACGTGGGATTTGATCGTGTGGGGGTTTTTATCATGTCTCTTATCATTAGTGTTTATTCTGATATATATTGTACATTTCTTCTTACACTATTTGTTTAACATGGTTTATTATATGCTGGTTATATATATTCTAAGATATATATTCATCATACTTTATACATCTGATTATTTCTATTCTTTTCTTTCTGTTTTATCTCTGTACAATATTTATGAACTATTATATCTAGTTACGTCTATTACATCTACATATTTTCTTAATATTAACATATTATATCGTATATTTACCTATTTATTTTTATCTTATATTGCTATTGCTAAACTATAATATAACAATATTATATTTATCAACATTTACTTTTCCTTATTTCTATTTATTACCTTATTTGCTATGCTTATACAATATGCTATGAATTTGTCTCTGGTGTTTTTATCTTGTATATAACTACTTACATTTTCTACCTTGATATTGATATCGTATTTTATTTCGGCCTCGTATCTCTCTACACCGTACATTGGGCACTCAAAGAGTATGTGGGGGACGGTTTCGTCTACGTCTGGGTCACATGGGCAGGACGGATTCTCCTTGCACTTAAAGCGGTTCAGGTACTCTGAGAATCCGCCGTGCCCTGTCATGACCTGTGTCATGATGCCGGTTGGGATAATTTTTCTGACTATTTTGTAGGCTTTTACGGCGTCGGGGAAGAATATTTTCGTAATTTTTGCCCTATCACTTTCCTTGTACCTCCGGTTCCATTCATCAAGAGTACCTTCGCGGATCTGTCGCTTTATGAACGAAACCGGACAGGCGTCATACTTAGGCTTTGTTTTTATTTTAAGTGCCGCGTCTTTGGCTAGGGCATCTGCACGTTCGTTGCCCGGCAACCCCGCGTGTGCTCTTATCCAGAATAAGGATACCCTCTTATTCCGATCCTTGCACGCCTTGAGGTTTTCGCGTATTTGCATTGCTAGTGGGTGGGTGGATTCGTAGTTTACGATGGTCTGTAGTGATGACCTGGAATCGCTGTAGACTGCACAGTGAGTTGCAGGATTTCCCAGGATTTCCTCTGTTGCTTTGCAGATGGCCAGTAGTTCTGCTTGGTAGACCGTGCAGTGGGATGAAAGCTTCAGCTTTAGGGTTTTAGTCTCTGCTCCATTACTCCATATGGATAATGCAGCTCCGACTTTACCCTCCAGCTTACTACCGTCCGTGAACACCTGTATTTCGTAGTCGCTATGGGTGTCCAGCTGCTGTTGGTCTTCCAGGCATTCGAACTCGATGGCCAAGTGCTCTGCAGGGTGAGGCTTTTCGGAGTATGTCGACATTTTTTCAGTCTCCCTGTCTCCTAGTGTTAGCTGGGTGGCACCTCTCTTTGCCTCGTACAGGGCGGCTGCCTCCTGTATTCTGAGGTCGAGGGGTAGTATGCCAGCCAGCACCAGTGCCGAGTTCAAGGAGACCGTTCGGTATGCCCGACATAGCTTCTGGGCGAATCCTCTCTGGACGTTGTTGAGCTGTTTCTGTATGCAGATTTTATTGGTAGCCGGAGCCCAGACACTGGAGGCGTACATCACCACCGGCTCCACCACCGCCGTATAGATTGCGCGAACTATTTCGGGATTGAGACCCCAGCTTATCTTCGCGGCTCTGGAAAGGCGCTTGTAAAAGTTTTGGGCTTTTTTGCACACATTGACGGTATGCTGGTTAAAAGTTAGCTTTTCGTCAATGGTGAGCCCCAAAATCTTTACCTGTTTAGACATAGCGATGTCAACCCCGCCCATGCTCAGTCGTGGGGTATCAAATTTAAGCTTCCGCGTTACTACCATCGCTACAGTTTTGTGCGGAGCGAATCTCAGCTTATTTCTGACACCCCACTCTCGAACACGTGCGAGGGTGACATTAGCATGTTCTTGTACCTCTGCGCCAGAGTCCCCGTCGAAGACCAGCACAATGTCGTCGGCAAAAGCTTGATTGTAGTGGCCTGTTTTCTGTAATTCCTTGAGAAGAGGGTCTATGAGTATATTCCAGAGAAGCGGCCCACCAATCGACCCCTGCACACATCCCTTCGTGGTTCGCTTGGTGACCTCTTCCCCGGCGTATCTCAGTGCGACTCTTCTCTCCTCGAGATAACTGTCAATTACCTTTCTCAGGTTGTACGGACAGCCTTCCTCAGCCAGTCGGATTCTTATGGCTGGCCACCATGCACTATCGAAGGCACCCTCTATGTCTAATGAAACCACTGTGATCACTTTTTTGCAGTCTAATTTTTGGCGAATATGCTTCATTAGATCATAGAGGGCGTCTTCCGTGCTTTTTTGTGGCATGAATCCATACTGGCGAGTACTGAGTCTTGGTATGATGTGCCACTTGATTCTGCCGACCAACATCTTTTCCAGTATCTTCCCAAGGACTGGAAGCAACCCGATTGGTCTATACGACTTTGGATCCCTATAGTTATTTTTGCCTGGCTTCTTAAGTACGACTACTGTCGCTTCCTTCCATGGCTTCGGGAAGTGTCCCAGACTAAGACATTTATTTGCAATGGCCAGGAAGGCCTCAGGGTCATTCATTACTGCGTGCTGACATATATCTGCTGTAAGACCGTCCGATCCTGGGGCCTTCCTGGGGTTGAAGCTGGCGACTGCTCTTTTCACCTCACCAAGGGTAAACGGCGGGTCATGTTTCTCAGCATGACCCGATCCGTTTACCTGGTCTGCCAGTTGCCTCGCAGTTTGGTGTTCCGCGTTGTCGTTTTCGCGCATGTCTTCCGGGAAGAAGGTATCGACAAGCATCACCGCGGATTCCCTTGGTGTTAGAGGTTTCCCGTCTTTTTCAAGTGGCAAATCTTCCTCTCTTCTTGTCGTCCTCCCAATTACCCTATATATCCCTTCCCACATCCCTTCTCTGTCCTGCTTCCCACAAAACTCCTTCCAACTGTCTGTTTGTGCTTGTATCACCCTTGTTTCATATTCTTCTTTCTGTTTCAGGTACTCCAGGATGACTCCTTCTCTTCGGACTGGCGCTGCGCAGCGGATCCTCCTCTTCCTCGTGCGGACTTCCTTTTTCAGGCGGGCGAGCTCGTCCGACCACCAAGGTAATGAGAATTTGCTTTTTGTTTTCTTTTTTGGGATGGCGTGGTTGCATGCTTCGGTTATGGTGCTTGTATATGTGTCTATTGCTGCTTCTAGTTCTTTTTTGTCTACTATTTGGCCTATGTGTTCTTTATCTAGCTTTCTGTCTGATTGCGATTGGGTCAGTTTCTCATGAAACTGATCCCAATTCGCTTTTTTGCTATTGTAGACCCTTGTTGTTCTTGCAATGTCCATACCCTTTGCCCTTTTTAGCCTCAACCGGAAAACAATTGCGTTGTGGTCGGAATTTATGAGCTGCTCATCCACCCTCCAATCCTCCACGTAGCTTAGGAGTTCCGCCGAGCATGCCGTAATGTCGACGAAGCTGGAGTACCTTTTGTTCCCTCTTATTGTATCAAAGGTTGGGGTGTCACCGTCGTTGATAATTTGCATGCCCATGTCCTCCAGAGTTCCAGCTAAGTCTATACCTCTTTGGTCCAGCCCCTGCGAACCCCACCAGGTGTTGTGTGCATTCGCATCTCCTCCGTATATGACCTTGGTGGTTTTGATGGTCTGCTGTACCTTTTCCAGGTGTTCGAGGTACGGCTGGTATGGTGTGCTTGAGCCCTCGGGCTCGAAGTAGAATGAGATTAGCATGATCTCCCAGGCGCTCGTTCTTATCTTGACCACAACTATGTTATGCGTGGTCAGGTCCGGGTACATGATGACATCAAGGTCGTTATCGAACACCACGATTGCTGCCTTAACGGTTTTGTCATCCTGACTTGCGCACTGGAAGATCCTGGTCCCTTTGCTTTGTCTCATTCTACCTATAGCCCCCACGTATGGCTCCTGCAATAGCGCAATAGCCACGTTCCTTTCTGCTGCTTCCAGCATCAGTTCTTGCGTGGCTAGGTGCCCGCGTTGGAGGTTGGCTTGCACCACACAGTATGTTTTGTCAGCAGGGGAGTTGGTCGGCGTTTGTTCCCGTGGGACCACCTTAGCAATAAGCCACCGAGGCCCGTGCCAAGGTGTCCCACTTTTTCCTTACCGGACATTCTAGGCTGAAGGCATTATGGTCTTTTCTGTCTATCTTAGCTCGGGTGCAGTTACAGCAGGAAGGCTGTTCGTCGGCGAGCCAGTCTGCGCAGTTAGCTTTTAGGTGCGGTCCCCCACAATGGCTGCACTTCTCTTCTGTTTCTTTGCAGAAACGCCTGCCATGGCCGAACGCTAGGCATAGGGAGCATTGTACTAGCGGCGATTGGTCCTCTACTTTTACTCTTTGGAGGTCGATGTGTACCTCTCCTATGTCTAGCATTCGGTTCCATACCTGTGGGGAGACCTTCACTACTACGTGGTTCAAGTACGGGTTTCTGGTTCTCCGCCTGTAACGCACCTCGAGCCTATCTTGACCGTCGAGGTTTCGGAACACCTTGTCGTTTTGGGTCCTTAAGGCTTTCAGGATATCCTCGTCCGTATTGTACTCAAGTACATTTTTAAGGATTAGGAGGGGGTCCTTGTTCCTTATCTCCTCAACGACAAGGTGTTCTTCTGCCCTTTTTAACCTTTCTTTTATCTTGTCTCTTTCTCCTTCTGTTCGACATCCAACTATTATCTTTCTGTCTTTGGCCTTCCTTACCCTGTCCACCCTTATCCCTCCCTCCTTCGCATTCACTACCTCTCTTATTTTATTTAGGACCTGCTCTCCTGTGTCTCCTTCGTCCTTTGAAGAGACCACTACGGAGTGTAGTGTGGTTGAGTCGCTAGGCTGCCTTCTGTTCTGTCCTGCGGTCACACTCGCGTATGTGGTCTTTTCTAGGGTCTCTTTTTGCAGGTCCAGGGCTTCTTGCAATCTCTCCATTCTCCGAGTGTTTTCCCGGAGTAGGATGCTGTGCTCTTCTATTTTTATTTTGAGGTCCTTTACCTCCTCTTGGTTTTCCCCTTTCTCCTCTTTTTCCTCTCTCTCTACTTTATCTGTATCCTCTATCGTTGCTTTACCTTTCTCCCCTATTTTCCCGTTTGTTCCTGCTCGTTGCTTCTCTCTTGGTTGTTCTTCGCCTTCTTTTACCAGTTGGTAAAGTCGGTCGATCGCCAGGGTGACTTCGGTTTTTATGTCACGCCTGATGTTATTCCCTTGGCCAAGGTAGTGCTTAGCCTTTGCGGCAGCTTTCCGTGCCTCGGCTGTCCTTGTCCCGGCTCTCAAGGGGCTCTCCTGGCTCTCGACCGACTGGTTTGCTGGGTTTTTGGGGGTCTGTTTGGCCTTCCTGCCCAATCCTGATCCTTCTATTGGCTCCGTGTGTATTTCAGCTCTTGTTTTGATCATAACTGGAGCGTGTGGCTCGTCCTTTTTTGGCGAGGGGCTCTTCTGTGTTTTTTGCTGATGTGTCTCCACTATTTCCTTAACTTCCAGTGCCTGTGGAGCGGTCTTTTTTGGCGGTGTTGATTCCTTCGAGCGCGTGGTTGTGGGTCTAGGTTAGGTTAGGTTAGGTTAGGTTAGGTTAGGTTAGGTTAGGTTAGGTTAGGTTAGGTTAGGTTAGGTTAGGTTAGGTTAGGTTAGGTTAGGTTAGGTTAGGTTAGGTTAGGTTAGGTTAGGTTAGGTTAGGTTAGGTTAGGTTAGGTTAGGTTAGGTTAGGTTAGGTTAGGTTAGGTTAGGTTAGGTTAGGTTAGGTTAGGTTAGGTTAGGTTAGGTTAGGTTAGGTTAGGTTAGGTTAGGTTAGGTTAGGTTAGGTTAGGTTAGGTTAGGTTAGGTTAGGTTAGGTTAGGTTAGGTTAGGTTAGGTTAGGTTAGGTTAGGTTAGGTTAGGTTAGGTTAGGTTAGGTTAGGTTAGGTTAGGTTAGGTTAGGTTAGGTTAGGTTAGGTTAGGTTAGGTTAGGTTAGGTTAGGTTAGGTTAGGTTAGGTTAGGTTAGGTTAGGTTAGGTTAGGTTAGGTTAGGTTAGGTTAGGTTAGGTTAGGTTAGGTTAGGTTAGGTTAGGTTAGGTTAGGTTAGGTTAGGTTAGGTTAGGTTAGGTTAGGTTAGGTTAGGTTAGGTTAGGTTAGGTTAGGTTAGGTTAGGTTAGGTTAGGTTAGGTTAGGTTAGGTTAGGTTAGGTTAGGTTAGGTTAGGTTAGGTTAGGTTAGGTTAGGTTAGGTTAGGTTAGGTTAGGTTAGGTTAGGTTAGGTTAGGTTAGGTTAGGTTAGGTTAGGTTAGGTTAGGTTAGGTTAGGTTAGGTTAGGTTAGGTTAGGTTAGGTTAGGTTAGGTTAGGTTAGGTTAGGTTAGGTTAGGTTAGGTTAGGTTAGGTTAGGTTAGGTTAGGTTAGGTTAGGTTAGGTTAGGTTAGGTTAGGTTAGGTTAGGTTAGGTTAGGTTAGGTTAGGTTAGGTTAGGTTAGGTTAGGTTAGGTTAGGTTAGGTTAGGTTAGGTTAGGTTAGGTTAGGTTAGGTTAGGTTAGGTTAGGTTAGGTTAGGTTAGGTTAGGTTAGGTTAGGTTAGGTTAGGTTAGGTTAGGTTAGGTTAGGTTAGGTTAGGTTAGGTTAGGTTAGGTTAGGTTAGGTTAGGTTAGGTTAGGTTAGGTTAGGTTAGGTTAGGTTAGGTTAGGTTAGGTTAGGTTAGGTTAGGTTAGGTTAGGTTAGGTTAGGTTAGGTTAGGTTAGGTTAGGTTAGGTTAGGTTAGGTTAGGTTAGGTTAGGTTAGGTTAGGTTAGGTTAGGTTAGGTTAGGTTAGGTTAGGTTAGGTTAGGTTAGGTTAGGTTAGGTTAGGTTAGGTTAGGTTAGGTTAGGTTAGGTTAGGTTAGGTTAGGTTAGGTTAGGTTAGGTTAGGTTAGGTTAGGTTAGGTTAGGTTAGGTTAGGTTAGGTTAGGTTAGGTTAGGTTAGGTTAGGTTAGGTTAGGTTAGGTTAGGTTAGGTTAGGTTAGGTTAGGTTAGGTTAGGTTAGGTTAGGTTAGGTTAGGTTAGGTTAGGTTAGGTTAGGTTAGGTTAGGTTAGGTTAGGTTAGGTTAGGTTAGGTTAGGTTAGGTTAGGTTAGGTTAGGTTAGGTTAGGTTAGGTTAGGTTAGGTTAGGTTAGGTTAGGTTAGGTTAGGTTAGGTTAGGTTAGGTTAGGTTAGGTTAGGTTAGGTTAGGTTAGGTTAGGTTAGGTTAGGTTAGGTTAGGTTAGGTTAGGTTAGGTTAGGTTAGGTTAGGTTAGGTTAGGTTAGGTTAGGTTAGGTTAGGTTAGGTTAGGTTAGGTTAGGTTAGGTTAGGTTAGGTTAGGTTAGGTTAGGTTAGGTTAGGTTAGGTTAGGTTAGGTTAGGTTAGGTTAGGTTAGGTTAGGTTAGGTTAGGTTAGGTTAGGTTAGGTTAGGTTAGGTTAGGTTAGGTTAGGTTAGGTTAGGTTAGGTTAGGTTAGGTTAGGTTAGGTTAGGTTAGGTTAGGTTAGGTTAGGTTAGGTTAGGTTAGGTTAGGTTAGGTTAGGTTAGGTTAGGTTAGGTTAGGTTAGGTTAGGTTAGGTTAGGTTAGGTTAGGTTAGGTTAGGTTAGGTTAGGTTAGGTTAGGTTAGGTTAGGTTAGGTTAGGTTAGGTTAGGTTAGGTTAGGTTAGGTTAGGTTAGGTTAGGTTAGGTTAGGTTAGGTTAGGTTAGGTTAGGTTAGGTTAGGTTAGGTTAGGTTAGGTTAGGTTAGGTTAGGTTAGGTTAGGTTAGGTTAGGTTAGGTTAGGTTAGGTTAGGTTAGGTTAGGTTAGGTTAGGTTAGGTTAGGTTAGGTTAGGTTAGGTTAGGTTAGGTTAGGTTAGGTTAGGTTAGGTTAGGTTAGGTTAGGTTAGGTTAGGTTAGGTTAGGTTAGGTTAGGTTAGGTTAGGTTAGGTTAGGTTAGGTTAGGTTAGGTTAGGTTAGGTTAGGTTAGGTTAGGTTAGGTTAGGTTAGGTTAGGTTAGGTTAGGTTAGGTTAGGTTAGGTTAGGTTAGGTTAGGTTAGGTTAGGTTAGGTTAGGTTAGGTTAGGTTAGGTTAGGTTAGGTTAGGTTAGGTTAGGTTAGGTTAGGTTAGGTTAGGTTAGGTTAGGTTAGGTTAGGTTAGGTTAGGTTAGGTTAGGTTAGGTTAGGTTAGGTTAGGTTAGGTTAGGTTAGGTTAGGTTAGGTTAGGTTAGGTTAGGTTAGGTTAGGTTAGGTTAGGTTAGGTTAGGTTAGGTTAGGTTAGGTTAGGTTAGGTTAGGTTAGGTTAGGTTAGGTTAGGTTAGGTTAGGTTAGGTTAGGTTAGGTTAGGTTAGGTTAGGTTAGGTTAGGTTA
>CANUEU010000002.1:7500-15000 GCA_948098915.1 Lampropteryx suffumata
TAACCTAACCTAACCTAACCTAACCTAACCTAACCTAACCTAACCTAACCTAACCTAACCTAACCTAACCTAACCTAACCTAACCTAACCTAACCTAACCTAACCTAACCTAACCTAACCTAACCTAACCTAACCTAACCTAACCTAACCTAACCTAACCTAACCTAACCTAACCTAACCTAACCTAACCTAACCTAACCTAACCTAACCTAACCTAACCTAACCTAACCTAACCTAACCTAACCTAACCTAACCTAACCTAACCTAACCTAACCTAACCTAACCTAACCTAACCTAACCTAACCTAACCTAACCTAACCTAACCTAACCTAACCTAACCTAACCTAACCTAACCTAACCTAACCTAACCTAACCTAACCTAACCTAACCTAACCTAACCTAACCTAACCTAACCTAACCTAACCTAACCTAACCTAACCTAACCTAACCTAACCTAACCTAACCTAACCTAACCTAACCTAACCTAACCTAACCTAACCTAACCTAACCTAACCTAACCTAACCTAACCTAACCTAACCTAACCTAACCTAACCTAACCTAACCTAACCTAACCTAACCTAACCTAACCTAACCTAACCTAACCTAACCTAACCTAACCTAACCTAACCTAACCTAACCTAACCTAACCTAACCTAACCTAACCTAACCTAACCTAACCTAACCTAACCTAACCTAACCTAACCTAACCTAACCTAACCTAACCTAACCTAACCTAACCTAACCTAACCTAACCTAACCTAACCTAACCTAACCTTTTTTTTTTTTTTTTTTTTAACATGAGGAAAATGCAATTTACGCATACCCACCCGCGGGGGGAGCAGGCGGGTTATGTCGGGCTCGGCCCACTGGCGCCCATACCGACTAAAAACCTCATGATGTTCCACCGTCATCGACTAGTGACAGGGGGGCACGGGACCGCTCGCGCATTCTCCGCAGCCCCCGTCGACGCCGCTGTCCGCCTATAAAGCGGACCCACCTCGGTGTGAAGCTAAAAAGCTTCAACTCCTCGTGTGATGCCCCGGAACATATGGGAGCATCTACACCTCCTGGTGACCTTTTCCTAGTGAGGAGAGCCGGATGCCCCCGCATCCGACGCCCCAGGTCCTCCAAGCGGAGACGGAGTGCTGGCTCGATTAGCCCGCCTGCGTGTCCGCGCTCTCCGGAGCGGGTGAGAGAGAGGGTTTCTCTCCCTTTCTCGCTCGTCTTCCTCCCTTTGCGAGACAATAGTCTCACAGAATGAGGCTACCGCCTCCCATGACGTCTCGTCATCGACCATCTTAGGAATGATGGTCGGCAAGGAAAGGTCTGATCCAACGGCCGCGATCAGGGATTGACGCGGCTCGGCTCCTCCTGGGCATGCCTCCAGCGCGTGCTGGGCAGTATCCTCTACATAGCCGCACTGGTGGCAGGCCGGGGAGGCTTCCCTTTGTGCAAGGCGACACAAGTATCTCCCGAAACATCCGTGTCCCGTGAGAACCTGCGTCAGCCGAAAGGAAAGTCTCCCGTGTCTCCTCTGTACCCATTCCACAAGAACGGGCTGGATCGCTTGGAGGAATTTTTGGGCGCTAGTCCCTCTCTGTTCGACTCTTGTGAGGAGCCGTCCCTTCCACTTAGCAAGAGCTGATGCCTTGGCATTGATACGCCATTGCACCACCTCCTGCGGCGCCATTTGCTCGTTTCGCCAGTAGACTGAGGCCAAGACTTCGGCCTCAAGGTCCCATGGGAGCAATCCAGCAAGGGCACATGCCACTTCATGGGAGATTGTACGGTAACCTCGGCACACTCTAACCGCCATCACCCTTTGGGCTGCGATCAACAGGGCAGTGGTCTGCCGGTCAAGCCTACCAGCCCATATGGGAGCTCCATATAGAGCCATAGAGCTGATCACCGCTGTATAGAGGCGGCGGCAGCTCCCTCCTCCTCCTCCGATGTTCGGAAGGAGACGACTCAGTGAGCCAGCTGTTCCCAGGACTCTTGGGGACATCTGTCGCATATGCGCCTTAAACTGCCATCTACTGTCCAGGACGACGCCGAGGTACTTTAGCGTCGACCGGACAGGGATGGAGTGTCCACCTACTACTATGATGGAGTCTGCAGGTGGCGCTCGTCTCGGGCCATGAAAGCATATAGCCTCGGACTTGTGAAGCGCCACCTCCAGACCCAGCATTCGGATCCTGGATACGGTCGTGGCAACTGCGGCCGTCGCCAGGATCTTCGCCTCCTTATATGTGTCCCCCCGCGCGGTAACCAGCGTATCGTCAGCGTAGCAAATGACGCTGACGTTTTGGAGGTTAACACACCGGAGGACCCAATCATACCCGACGTTCCACAGGAGTGGTCCAAGGACAGACCCCTGCGGAACACCACGCGTCATAGGGCTTCGCCCCTCACCATGAATCGTCGGGAAGACTACCTCTCTGTCGGAGAGATAGTCCCCAACGAGTCTTCGGAGGTATTGGGGTACCTTGTGGTACTCCAATCCTCCGAGGATCGTGCTCCAAGGCAACGTGTTAAAGGCGTTGGCGATGTCTAGCGAGACAGCCATCAACACACCACCATTGGAACACGCCTCCTCTGAGAGGTCACGGACGTAGGCTATTGCACCTATCGTGGAGCGACCCCTCCGGAACCCGAATTGGATAGGTGCTAGGTCGGGTCCCACCGTCTCAAGGTGCTTGACGAGGCGGGCAGCGACCACACGCTCCAGTAACTTGCCAGCCTCGTCAAGCAGCACGATCGGGCGATAGCCAGATGGCTCATCTGCAGGACGACCCTCCTTTCTGAGCAGGACGAGTTTGCCGCTTCTCCACCGTTTTGGAAACCTTCCCTCTCTGAGGCACCTGTCAATCAGGGCCATTAGGGCGGGTCCAAGGTGCTCCAAGGAAAGGGCCCACGCGCGGCCCGGTATGCCATCAGGCCCGGGCGCTGTGTTTTTGGCCTTCATCCTGAGCACTGCCATACCCAGCTCACCCTCGGAGACAGAGACAGGTTCGTCCTGTTCCTCCTCCTCATCGACAGCGGTGGATGACGGGCCTTCAACAGTGGGAGGCGAGAAATCGTTCCCCGGGGCTCCGGGGAACAAGCCATTAACCACCCTTTGCAACACTGCCGGCGAGAGCAATGCAGTAGTGGGGGGCGCCCAGGGGCGGAGTTTCTGTCTCGCCCATTTGTACGGGCGGCCCCATGGGTCACGCTCCAGCCCCGCAAGCAATTCCTCCCAAGCATGACTCTTGGCCTCATCTATCGCAACTCGAAGGGCCCTGGAAGCCTCCCTGTAGGCGGCATAATACGACTCGGCTGTTTCTGTCTCTTGCCGCCTTCGCCTTCGATAGCGCTGGTGTCGGCGGCGTTCCATGACACATTGCCGGCGGAGTTCGGCAATCTCCTCCGACCACCAGTAGACTTGGCGTCTGGGCTGTGAGGCTCGCGCACGTGGCATCGCCGCATCACACACGCGCGTTAGCGCCTCACACAGTCTATCCGCCATCTCATCCACATCTACCGGTTCTGGTTCCAGAGCAGTGCCACTCCATGTTTCGACAATGGCCGCCTCCTTCAGCACTTCGACATTGAGGCGCTTCAGGGCCCATCGTGGCCCAATCTCTATCGGCTCCTCCCTCACCGCGTCCGACAGAGACGAGGATACACTGAACCGGATGTACCGGTGATCAGAGAGAGTCTCCTCGTCGACCAGCACCTGCCAGTCGTGTATGCGACAGGCAAGGTCTGGGGTGGCAAATGTCAAATCGACGATCGAGCCACCCCACTGACGGACGCAGGTGTTTTCGGACCCACGATTTAAAAGGCAGAGACCTACCTCAGCCATCCATTCCATCACGGTCTCACCCCGCGGATCCGTCGTCGGGGAACCCCAAACCACTGATTTGGCGTTGAAGTCCCCAAGAACGAGCACCGAGAGCGGGCGGCTCTGACCAATAAAGACACCCACCTCGCCGAGGAGAGTCTCAAGCTCGTGGCGGGGTCTATTACCGGAGTGATAGATCCCTACAATTATCACTCTGCCCACCCTGGCAGCAACGAAACCCTTTCCCCTCAATCTGCATTCAAGGGGAGGAGATCGCACCGGCGATTGGGTACTGATTGCTACCAAGCCGTCCAGATCTCCCACCCAGTCAGGTCTAGGTGGGATCACGTACGGCTCGGCAATCACCCCCACGTTGATCGACCTCTCCGCAAGGCACTGCAGGAGAAGATCCTGAGCGCGAGCGGAGTGGTTGATGTTTGCCTGGAGTAGAGCTAGGGCCATCACTAACTTTCGTCCATGCAATTCACCTGCCCTGTATCAGGGGGAGGCGGCTGCGACTGGGCCTTAGCTCCCGCCGCAGTGGCCTTCCGTCTGGCCTCTGACTTTGACGGGGGCTTGGCGCATGCCTTGCCCCCGGAGAGGTGATCTGCAACTTTTCCCGCTGCTGCACAAAGGGAGCAGTGAGGAGAGGCTGAGCATTCTCGGACCTTGTGGCCCTTTTGACCGCAGCGATAACACTCTTCGCTACGGTCGACTTCAGACTTGCATTGGGCCCCTACATGGCCCTGCATCAGGCATCTGTAGCATCGCCGAGGTCTGGCGTCCAGAATCCGGACCTGCGCTGCCACCCATCCAACTAGGACGCGTCCACCCTTGCCGACAATCCTTTTAGCAATTGCTACGGGGCAGCGTACAAACGAGGTGCCCATCCCTGATGGGCCTCTGCGAATGGTGCCGATCGTCACTGCCGACGCATCGCACTCACCCACCTTTGCTAGGGCTTCCGCCAACTCCTCCGGCACGACTGAGTCGTCAAGACCGCTGATTCTAAGCTCGGCGGTGACAGTCGGCCTAGCGATGCGCACCTCCTCTTCCTCAAAGATTTCCTTAAGCTTACCGGCAAGGACATCTGCTTTAGCTGCATTGTCCAAACCGGGAACCACAAGGATTCTCGCTCCGGTTGCCGCTGTTCTAATCTTGAGGGGTGGCACCCCCAACTCGTCCAACTTGATGCGGCCCTTGGCCACCTCCAGCACCTTGGCGTATGTAATGCCTTTCTCCGCTGCCCCCGACTGCAGTGTTATGGTTACTGCTGCTGTGCGCGGGGGGTGAAGTTTGGCCGTCCTCGCTTTAGGCTTAGGCGGCAACTTTGGCGCTCCTTGCGGCCTGTAAGGACCCCGGCTTGGGGATGCGGGCCTCGGCCTTGCCTTTGCCGGTGCTGCATTCTCCCTTCTGCGTGTCTTGCCACGTCTCGTCACTTGGGTCCACTCTTCTGAGGAGGGAGCTGCATCCGAAGCCGGTGTTTGGCCTGGGGGCGCTGCCTCAGTCTCAAGGGTACCTCTCCCTTTCTTTGGTAAAGTCCGCTTGTCGCCTGTTTGGGCCTTCACCGGAGCGTTTGTTGGCGCAACACCTCTGCTGACGCTCTCCGCAGGACGGACCTGAGCCTCCTTTCGACGATCTGCGGCCAGAGGAGGTCTGTGGGTCTTCGCAGGCAGCAGCCTCTCCTCCAGGCCCTCGAAGCGGGCGCTGATCATAGTGCCGACTTGCACCATGATCTGCCGCACCACGACCTCCGTGGAAGGGGCTTCAGCCGAGGTCTGGGCCGGCAACGGATTCGGTGTCGGTCGGACTGCGGACGCCCTCATCTGCGCTAACTCGCGTCGGAGTTCGTTTACATCTGACGCGAGTTGTTTATTGGCCCTTACAAGCAGGGCCATTTCCTCCGTCATAGTACGGGCACGTGTCTCCTCAAAGGAGGCCTTGATCGTGACCGCAGCTTCCTTCAGGGATCTGATGGAGGTGCCCTTCAGGTTCTTGGACTTGGTGGCCACTGATATTATTGTGTCCACCGAGTCGAGGAGCATTGTCTCTAGCTGGGCGGCATCGCAGTCGCTCAGCCTAGGCGGAGCAGCCGCGGCCGCAGGTACCTTCCTATATAAGGCGGCTTTCGGTGTCGCCTTATTTTTCTGCTGGTCCTCCGCCAGCGTTTCTTCCTGGGCTCGAATAAAATCGGCCCTAGCTCTTGCTAAGCCGACATTTGCCTTAAGAGAGCACTTTCTCCCACGCCGCGAGGGGGTGTGCTCTTGAGTGGGCTCCTCTTCCTCGCTTTTACGGCGCTTTCTCCTCTGAACACTAGTTCCGCGGGACGAAACAGTGTCCCAAGTCATCGCATCTGAGTCCGATTCCGATAAATCCATAACCGGATTAAAGCTCTCTGTGGCCTGTGGGGTCCCTTCCTCATCCACAATGGGTGCTGAGGAGACGCCAAAGGCCTCTCTTTTCTCCTCGTTATGTTTTGCCGGTTTGGCGCAATCAGTGCGTTCCAGCACAACACGGGCCTCCCGTAAGAGATAGGGGGCCACTTTTTCTTCCCTCTCGTCGTCGCTTGCCGATTCCGGCACACCAGGTTTTCGAAAAACCCCGTTATCCTCCCTTGTTTTTATTAAAACATGTTCTAAGCGATTAGTGCCCCCCCCAGAGTACGAGGGGCAGAGTGCCGGAGCACTGCGGGATTCCCCGACCTCTAAGAGGCCGGGACCCGCCTGGGGTCGTTTTTCCTTAATAGCTTTTTCCATATTTGTTTTTCCTTTTTTACCGAGGTGAGGTCCTCTTTGTGGCGCCCTAGCGGCCGGGTTCCCCCCGACCATACCGGTATGTGAATCCAGACCTGTACCAAAAAAGCACAGTTCTCGATTCACACATCAGTACTCCCCTCGGCGAGCGCCAGACCTTGAGATTTGGACTCCTACTAGCTAGCCCTTCTGCTAGCCCACTCCCGGCAGAGTTGGGACTCCTTTCCTCTACCAGCTCCATCCTCAACGCCATTTGCTAAAGCAGACGGACGCAAGGAGAAACTTTCACCTTCGCGCCCGTAAACGGGCCCTTCCTCCCCCTAATGCCCCCGAATCCGCAAGAAAAGTGCCGCCCCACCCGAGATCCCGCGAGGAAACTGACCCATACAGCCGACCCGCGAGATATCGAGCAGAACGACGCAAAACCAACAGATCCAGGAGCACATTTTTGTGTTTGGTCCGCGCCGGTATACCGGTAGCTCCCATATCTGGGAGCCGATCCCCTATCCGCCACCTGGGGACGCGCCACGTCGGGGTACACCTCCCCGCCCACTAGGACAGAACCTAGCAGGTCCGTGGAACCTAACCTAACCTAACCTAACCTAACCTAACCTAACCTAACCTAACCTAACCTAACCTAACCTAACCTAACCTAACCTAACCTAACCTAACCTAACCTAACCTAACCTAACCTAACCTAACCTAACCTAACCTAACCTAACCTAACCTAACCTAACCTAACCTAACCTAACCTAACCTAACCTAACCTAACCTAACCTAACCTAACCTAACCTAACCTAACCTAACCTAACCTAACCTAACCTAACCTAACCTAACCTAACCTAACCTAACCTAACCTAACCTAACCTAACCTAACCTAACCTAACCTAACCTAACCTAACCTAACCTAACCTAACCTA
>CANUEU010000002.1:22500-23552 GCA_948098915.1 Lampropteryx suffumata
AACCTAACCTAACCTAACCTAACCTAACCTAACCTAACCTAACCTAACCTAACCTAACCTAACCTAACCTAACCTAACCTAACCTAACCTAACCTAACCTAACCTAACCTAACCTAACCTAACCTAACCTAACCTAACCTAACCTAACCTAACCTAACCTAACCTAACCTAACCTAACCTAACCTAACCTAACCTAACCTAACCTAACCTAACCTAACCTAACCTAACCTAACCTAACCTAACCTAACCTAACCTAACCTAACCTAACCTAACCTAACCTAACCTAACCTAACCTAACCTAACCTAACCTAACCTAACCTAACCTAACCTAACCTAACCTAACCTAACCTAACCTAACCTAACCTAACCTAACCTAACCTAACCTAACCTAACTAACCTAACCTAACCTAACCTAACCTAACCTAACCTAACCTAACCTAACCTAACCTAACCTAACCTAACCTAACCTAACCTAACCTAACCTAACCTAACCTAACCTAACCTAACCTAACCTAACCTAACCTAACCTAACCTAACCTAACCTAACCTAACCTAACCTAACCTAACCTAACCTAACCTAACCTAACCTAACCTAACCTAACCTAACCTAACCTAACCTAACCTAACCTAACCTAACCTAACCTAACCTAACCTAACCTAACCTAACCTAACCTAACCTAACCTAACCTAACCTAACCTAACCTAACCTAACCTAACCTAACCTAACCTAACCTAACCTAACCTAACCTAACCTAACCTAACCTAACCTAACCTAACCTAACCTAACCTAACCTAACCTAACCTAACCTAACCTAACCTAACCTAACCTAACCTAACCTAACCTAACCTAACCTAACCTAACCTAACCTAACCTAACCTAACCTAACCTAACCTAACCTAACCTAACCTAACCTAACCTAACCTAACCTAACCTAACCTAACCTAACCTAACCTAACTAACCTAACCTAACCTAACCTAACCTAACCTAACCTAACCTAACCTAACCTAACCTAACCTAACCTAACCTAACCTAACCTAACCTAACCTAACC
>CANUEU010000003.1:0-48426 GCA_948098915.1 Lampropteryx suffumata
GCTGAAGCAATATTCATTAGGTAAATCTGTTGTGATGTTGTTAAAATTATCCGATTCACGAGTGTTGTGAGCCAGATTGCATACATTAATCTTTTTTTTACACGTGAATGAATTTAGCAATCATGTTTCACAGTTGATCTAAATCTCCCTACCTACCATGGATATTGCTCACTTCAGATGGCATTTGCATTGGTACTGTAATACAATGCCGATCCTATCAATGAGAGTAACTATGTTAACTAATCGCTGTTCTGAAAACCGTATTCATAGTGAAATAGAAACAACTCACCGTTACTTAACAGTTGCCCTCAGGATTGCTTAAAAAACATAAGTCGACCCGTCGAGTGGCCTCGCAGCTGATCGGAACTCGCTGCTGGAAACACCTTGGCTGCTGCTGGTCCCCGCGTTAAGAGGACATCTCGATTGAATAAGTGACCCTTGATGCCGCACTTGAAGCAGGTACATCTAGTATCTTTTCTCGTTCAGGTTTAGTAGCAGCTGTTGCTGAAGGCTGGAAACTGGATATCCGGTCACGTCGCTGTCAGCAGTCAATGGCACACAAACAAACAAAGTCGCTTCTCGCTGTCTGTCTGTCCCCTATGTATCCCTATGTATGCTTAGATCTTTAAAACAACGCAACGGATTTTGATGCGGATTTTTTTAATAGATTAAAGTGATTCAAGAGGAAGGTTTATATGTAAAATACATAATATTGAAGAGAAACACTGATAATTTTAGAGGTGTCAAATCACATTAGACATGCTGTAGTATATTTAGTATCAGCATTGCACCCGTGCGAAGCCGGGGCGGTTCGCTAGGTTATAATATAATGGTATGTTTAGGTAATAATGTTATTAAAGGTTACACATGAGATGGTTTTATATATTTAGTCACTCGCGGAAACAATCATTATTTGATCCTTTTGCACTCCCAGTTGTCTTCTGCTGCTTCGGGATTTCTTCAGAAAAAGAATATCTAGCCCGCTGATGCCTCTTTCAATATATTGTTTAGGGCAGAAGCCCGCGGCTTCGCACGCCGTTCCTAAGTTCTGTTGATCGTTCGCTACCAAACTTCATTGAAATCGGTCCTGCCGTTTCAGAGTCTATATGAACATACATACACACATCGCCTTATATATAATTAAAATAATAATTATAATGAAGGACATTTCACACCAGTGTTATGGGTTAAAAAAAAGTATTTAAGTAGTATAATTATCTGTCATGTGGTACTTATTATTATACTACTTAAAAACATTTTTTTTTGTGGATAATTATACTTAATATGTATAATAACAACACCCAGACAACCCAACACCCCAAATATAATAACACCCAGACCTGACTTAAACACTTGCAGATCATACAAACATTTGTCCGCGGCGGGAATCGAACCCGCAACCTTCTGCGTCTCAGCCGGACCATAGCCCACTGCGCCACAGAGGTCGTCATATAAATATATAGATATAAGAATATTTATCACAAACATAAAGTTTAAACACATAGATAGAACACGAGAATAAATAAAATGTTCTGATTTCTAAGTTTAGAACTGACTAAAATAATATGTACTTAGTATAAAATTTATACTGGGTGTCTCGAATAGGTCGGTTCTTTGTGCCATTTATTTGTGTCAGGCGTTATCTTTTTTTCCATTTTGCACATCAATTTTATAACTGGAGATTTATTTTATTATTTCGTTTTTTACACCGAGATAAATAAGAAGCCTTATTTTCTTGGTCTATGTTAATGGTATCATAATAATAATGTAAATTTTGCCAGTGTCAATTGTTTATTGTATGATGTCACAAAATCGTATCTCGTCGTTTGTCATTTGTAAGTTTATATAAAAGGGTGTCTTTCAATACAAATTAATTAACCCGCACATAAAATTAAACGGAATATTTTTGCTCGAATCATAAAGAAACGCAAAGCTTTTATTTGAATTATTCACACCCAAGTCAATAACTCTACCATTATTTTAGTAAAATCACCAAATCTACACATAAATCACGAAATACTTGGGAAAAACAAATAATATAAGAGTGCAATGTTTGCTTCGCAGAAGTCCTAAAATAATCGTTTACGGCACATCTTCTCGTCACAGATACCGCAGAGCCTCAAGACGAAAGTCTACAATTAGTGCGTGTTGCCAGTGATTTATGGAACTGAGACTTGGTCGCTAACTATTGGCTTCATACACAAGCTCAGAGTCGCGCAACGTGCTATGGAGAGAGCTATGTTGGGTGTTCACACAAAATTTGCAAGTTGAAGTGGCAATAGGCAGGCCATATAGCTTGCAGAACTGATAACCGTTGGGGAATAAAAGTTCTCGAATGGCGACCAAAGACAGGAAAACATAGAACGACTACGAACTACGACTTCGACGACGTAGGACGACCCCCCACCCGATGGACTAATAACATTGTAAAGACCGCGGGAAATCGGTGGATGGAGAGGGCTCAAAATCGTTCTTACAGGAAATCTATTGGGGAGGTCTATGTTCAGCAGTGGACTTCTAGGGACCGATATGATGATGATGACTTGATTTTATTGGGTAATTATGTCATCCCTATTGACCCTTTTTTATTTTGTAAACGTATACGTACCCTACGTACAGTCTGACATATAGTACATATAGAAGGATTGGTTCAGAAATCGGTCCTGTCAGGACTATGTTATGAAGAACCTATACACGTAGCTACCTAATTACCTAGTAACTACATGTTAATAGGTATTAATTAAATTTATCGTTTTATAGGTATTATTCAAATTTGTGGTATTAATAATAAACTGGATAAGTATGTTTGTGCACGATGAGATTAAAACGTGAACGACACAGAATATATATATTAGTATCTGCTATAATATATTATATTGCTTGGATCAAAAAATATTATCTTCCAAATATATTCTTACTAGTATTAGTGTTAGAAATGTATAAATAAACTTACTTTAAATTGAGTATACAATTTATCTGAGTAGTAGACTTATCTATTATGATTGTGAGTGTGGCAAAAAATTTGCAAATCCTATAATACGTTATGATAACAGGGTTCTATTTTTTAACACCCAGCCGCTGTTTGTTCTGGGTATCTAAGTATATCATAAGGAAAAAATTTATTAAAATAACATATTTTGGTAGTCGCTAGCCAATTATTATTTTTTAACGTGTCGTACATTGTAGTCAGAAGTGATGACACAGCGTGCTCTATTGATTTCTTTAACCGAAACCGAATAAGTTTTCAGAAATCTATTTAAATTGGGTTTGGTAATCTTTTAACCAAACCTCCTAATCTCCTTAGTTAAATGATTATTTTTATTCACTAGCAACCCGCCCCGGCTTCGCATGGGTGTTTATTTACGACATCACATTAAATACCTCTAAAATGACTAGTGTTTCTCTGCTATATTATGCACGTATTATACATATAAACCTTCCTCTTGAATCACTCTATTATTAAAAAAAAACCGCATCAAAATCCGTTGCGTAGTTTTAAAGACCTAAGCATACATAGGGACAGACAGACAGCGGGAAGCGACTTTGTTTTATACTATGTAGTGATAAGAATTTTAGGTCAAGATGATGGAATAGATATAGGTTGGTAATACCATAGACGAATTTGTGTTTAATTCGTCTATGGTAATACCTAACAATTATTTATTACGCTAAGTATAAGTTCTATAATATTGTCTCGTACATTGATAACATCTTTAATTTTCTCAATTGAATACACTCTATGCAACATACACAGAATACATTTCAACAATTTCTACACAATGGGTATTTGTACCTAGCAAACCTATTCAAGTGTTTTAAAGGATGCCTCGTGGAGAGGTAAAACACTTATCGAATTTCTTTTTGAGTTTACTTATGAGGATAGTGTGCTAACTCATTGGAAATAGATTGACGGAATAGTACTCAATATTTATCCATCCGTCTAATATTTAGCATTCCTTGTCATTTAAGCAATAGTATTGACTTTCAGAATAATTACTTTGGTTTTTGTAAACGTGCTGTAAATTCGTTACAGGATCTCATGGTAACAGGACTATGTAAGTACCTTATCATTTATTAAATGCCTAACCTAACCTAAACCAAGGTGACCTTATTTATCCTGTTTATGTAAAATGTAAGCTCAAGTTATCTCAAAATTGTTATTTTATTAATTAGTGTTATGGTAGAGTACTAATTTTTAAAGGTATTTTTTATTAAATAGGCACTAACCCTATCTTTACTATTATTATGTTTTTTAAATTTCAAAAATGTATACAACTAAAAACGAAGAGAAATGAGTAGGTTACCAATTGGTTACTTTATTATTATTATTATATTAATACATGAAGCAATAACTTGTACATGTACTTCTTTTTACGAAAATTGCGCGGACGGAGGAGTGTGAAAGTGGGCGACCACTAGTTTATAAATATAAGTAGGTAACAAAATTAAAACGATACTCACTGAATAATAATAATTTGTCAAAAATAGTACATAACTCATAAGACATTTCTGATACTAATTCTATAATTCTAACACTAAGAAACATCTGAAATTCTACATCTGAAAAAAGTAAGGCGTAAAGCATTAGAAAAAACATAGACTTAAAGTATTGAAAATATACAGGGTTATTGTGTAATTCGACGTATTCCCGTTAGGAGGTGATAAGGGTGACTATTTGCGAAAATTTTAACCCCCATATGCATTATGCAAAACCATTTTTGAGTAATCGTGTTTTTTAGCTTTTTTCAAAATAAGTCAAAAATGCAACATCAAAAATTTATTTAAAAATGTATCAATTTAAATCTCATTTCTTTTTTCTGATTTATAAAAAAGATTAGACAATGGTTATTCATTAATATTAAAACAACAATTTTCGTTCCAAATTTAAAAATACGATATGAAAAACGATATTGTTTCAATATTTTTTTAGGTTTTTTTTCAAACAAAAAAAACCTGAAACTTGGCTTGCAGATTACTTTAAAAACATAACCGTTTTGTTACCTCTCCAACAATGCATAACAACTAGGAACTTATTTCAAAAAAACTGAAAAAAATGATCACATAGGAAGCAGGCGGAAATTCGTATTCGAACTAAACTTAAAATCGCTGTTTGAATATCTTGCAAATAGGTTTAATGCGTACCTAAGCCAATGCAGGAAGAAACTGGCAGGTTAAGAAAAAAAAAGTTTTTAAGGAGTTCTTTTTTTAAAACCATTTCACGCGTGCTTTGGCTTTGTTTGACATATTGGCGTCGTGTTTTTTGAAGTAAATACACTCAAGATTGTAGTTTAATTTTTAATATGAATTAAAATATGGAAGAACTTGATTTCATTTCGAAATGAACAGCGTATGTTTGTAAATTACACAAATGAAGAATATGCCGATATTGTGTTTTGTTACGGCTAGTAGGTATCTAACCTAATAACCCAAAGTACTACATAAAGATATATGCAAGAATTGCTCGTTTAAAGGTATTAGATAGTTAGATATAACTATTTATATTAAATAACTTAAATTAACACTTGTCCTCAAACACAATGAAATGTGTAGTCTCCTAAGTAATGCTTAATAGACTTAAGTAGGTATGTTGATCTTATAGGTATTGTAACAAATAAATCCACGCAAATGAAGTCCCTGGAGTTCCGATGTATAGTAGGTACATTATATAGATATAAATAAATTCAACTTCTTTAAAACGGTCATTCCAATAATAATTTGTCAATAAATTGTCGAAAAATATATAACATATAAAACCAATAACCCAATATGAAACTGCATATTTGCGAAATAAGATAATTACGAGTCAGTGGTTAGATCGCACCAGTCATTATTATTGGAATGACCGTTTTAAAGAAGTTGAATTTATTTATATCTATATAATGTACCTACTATACATCGGAACTCCAGGGACTTCATTTGCGTGGATTTATTTGTTACAATACCTATAAGATCAACATACCTACTTAAGTCTATTAAGCATTACTTAGGAGACTACACATTTCATTGTGTTTGAGGACAAGTGTTAATTTAAGTTATTTAATATAAATAGTTATATCTAACTATCTAATACCTTTAAACGAGCAATTCTTGCATATATCTTTATGTAGTACTTTGGGTTATTAGGTTAGATACCTACTAGCCGTAACAAAACACAATATCGGCATATTCTTCATTTGTGTAATTTACAAACATACGCTGTTCATTTCGAAATGAAATCAAGTTCTTCCATATTTTAATTCATATTAAAAATTAAACTACAATCTTGAGTGTATTTACTTCAAAAAACACGACGCCAATATGTCAAACAAAGCCAAAGCACGCGTGAAATGGTTTTAAAAAAAGAACTCCTTAAAAACTTTTTTTTTCTTAACCTGCCAGTTTCTTCCTGCATTGGCTTAGGTACGCATTAAACCTATTTGCAAGATATTCAAACAGCGATTTTAAGTTTAGTTCGAATACGAATTTCCGCCTGCTTCCTATGTGATCATTTTTTTCAGTTTTTTTGAAATAAGTTCCTAGTTGTTATGCATTGTTGGAGAGGTAACAAAACGGTTATGTTTTTAAAGTAATCTGCAAGCCAAGTTTCAGGTTTTTTTTGTTTGAAAAAAAACCTAAAAAAATATTGAAACAATATCGTTTTTCATATCGTATTTTTAAATTTGGAACGAAAATTGTTGTTTTAATATTAATGAATAACCATTGTCTAATCTTTTTTATAAATCAGAAAAAAGAAATGAGATTTAAATTGATACATTTTTAAATAAATTTTTGATGTTGCATTTTTGACTTATTTTGAAAAAAGCTAAAAAACACGATTACTCAAAAATGGTTTTGCATAATGCATATGGGGGTTAAAATTTTCGCAAATAGTCACCCTTATCACCTCCTAACGGGAATACGTCGAATTACACAATAACCCTGTATATTTTCAATACTTTAAGTCTATGTTTTTTCTAATGCTTTACGCCTTACTTTTTTCAGATGTAGAATTTCAGATGTTTCTTAGTGTTAGAATTATAGAATTAGTATCAGAAATGTCTTATGAGTTATGTACTATTTTTGACAAATTATTATTATTCAGTGAGTATCGTTTTAATTTTGTTACCTACTTATATTTATAAACTAGTGGTCGCCCACTTTCACACTCCTCCGTCCGCGCAATTTTCGTAAAAAGAAGTACATGTACAAGTTATTGCTTCATGTATTAATATAATAATAATAATAAAGTAACCAATTGGTAACCTACTCATTTCTCTTCGTTTTTAGTTGTATACATTTTTGAAATTTAAAAAACATAATAATAGTAAAGATAGGGTTAGTGCCTATTTAATAAAAAATACCTTTAAAAATTAGTACTCTACCATAACACTAATTAATAAAATAACAATTTTGAGATAACTTGAGCTTACATTTTACATAAACAGGATAAATAAGGTCACCTTGGTTTAGGTTAGGTTAGGCATTTAATAAATGATAAGGTACTTACATAGTCCTGTTACCATGAGATCCTGTAACGAATTTACAGCACGTTTACAAAAACCAAAGTAATTATTCTGAAAGTCAATACTATTGCTTAAATGACAAGGAATGCTAAATATTAGACGGATGGATAAATATTGAGTACTATTCCGTCAATCTATTTCCAATGAGTTAGCACACTATCCTCATAAGTAAACTCAAAAAGAAATTCGATAAGTGTTTTACCTCTCCACGAGGCATCCTTTAAAACACTTGAATAGGTTTGCTAGGTACAAATACCCATTGTGTAGAAATTGTTGAAATGTATTCTGTGTATGTTGCATAGAGTGTATTCAATTGAGAAAATTAAAGATGTTATCAATGTACGAGACAATATTATAGAACTTATACTTAGCGTAATAAATAATTGTTAGGTATTACCATAGACGAATTAAACACAAATTCGTCTATGGTATTACCAACCTATATCTATTCCATCATCTTGACCTAAAATTCTTATCACTACATAGTATAAAACAAAGTCGCTTCCCGCTGTCTGTCTGTCCCTATGTATGCTTAGGTCTTTAAAACTACGCAACGGATTTTGATGCGGTTTTTTTTTAATAATAGAGTGATTCAAGAGGAAGGTTTATATGTATAATACGTGCATAATATAGCAGAGAAACACTAGTCATTTTAGAGGTATTTAATGTGATGTCGTAAATAAACACCCATGCGAAGCCGGGGCGGGTTGCTAGTGAATAAAAATAATCATTTAACTAAGGAGATTATGAGGTTTGGTTAAAAGATTACCAAACCCAATTTAAATAGATTTCTGAAAACTTATTCGGTTTCGGTTAAAGAAATCAATAGAGCACGCTGTGTCATCACTTCTGACTACAATGTACGACACGTTAAAAAATAATAATTGGCTAGCGACTACCAAAATATGTTATTTTAATAAATTTTTTCCTTATGATATACTTAGATACCCAGAACAAACAGCGGCTGGGTGTTAAAAAATAGAACCCTGTTATCATAACGTATTATAGGATTTGCAAATTTTTTGCCACACTCACAATCATAATAGATAAGTCTACTACTCAGATAAATTGTATACTCAATTTAAAGTAAGTTTATTTATACATTTCTAACACTAATACTAGTAAGAATATATTTGGAAGATAATATTTTTTGATCCAAGCAATATAATATATTATAGCAGATACTAATATATATATTCTGTGTCGTTCACGTTTTAATCTCATCGTGCACAAACATACTTATCCAGTTTATTATTAATACCACAAATTTGAATAATACCTATAAAACGATAAATTTAATTAATACCTATTAACATGTAGTTACTAGGTAATTAGGTAGCTACGTGTATAGGTTCTTCATAACATAGTCCTGACAGGACCGATTTCTGAACCAATCCTTCTATATGTACTATATGTCAGACTGTACGTAGGGTACGTATACGTTTACAAAATAAAAAAGGGTCAATAGGGATGACATAATTACCCAATAAAATCAAGTCATCATCATCATATCGGTCCCTAGAAGTCCACTGCTGAACATAGACCTCCCCAATAGATTTCCTGTAAGAACGATTTTGAGCCCTCTCCATCCACCGATTTCCCGCGGTCTTTACAATGTTATTAGTCCATCGGGTGGGGGGTCGTCCTACGTCGTCTAAGTCGTAGTTCGTAGTCGTTCTATGTTTTCCTGTCTTTGGTCGCCATTCGAGAACTTTTATTCCCCAACGGTTATCAGTTCTGCAAGCTATATGGCCTGCCTATTGCCACTTCAACTTGCAAATTTTGTGTGAACACCCAACATAGCTCTCTCCATAGCACGTTGCGCGACTCTGAGCTTGTGTATGAAGCCAATAGTTAGCGACCAAGTCTCAGTTCCATAAATCACTGGCAACACGCACTAATTGTAGACTTTCGTCTTGAGGCTCTGCGGTATCTGTGACGAGAAGATGTGCCGTAAACGATTATTTTAGGACTTCTGCGAAGCAAACATTGCACTCTTATATTATTTGTTTTTCCCAAGTATTTCGTGATTTATGTGTAGATTTGGTGATTTTACTAAAATAATGGTAGAGTTATTGACTTGGGTGTGAATAATTCAAATAAAAGCTTTGCGTTTCTTTATGATTCGAGCAAAAATATTCCGTTTAATTTTATGTGCGGGTTAATTAATTTGTATTGAAAGACACCCTTTTATATAAACTTACAAATGACAAACGACGAGATACGATTTTGTGACATCATACAATAAACAATTGACACTGGCAAAATTTACATTATTATTATGATACCATTAACATAGACCAAGAAAATAAGGCTTCTTATTTATCTCGGTGTAAAAAACGAAATAATAAAATAAATCTCCAGTTATAAAATTGATGTGCAAAATGGAAAAAAAGATAAACGCCTGACACAAATAAATGGCACAAAGAACCGACCTATTCGAGACACCCAGTATAAATTTTATACTAAGTACATATTATTTTAGTCAGTCTAAACTTAGAAATCAGAACATTTTATTTATTCCTCGTGTTCTATCTATGTGTTTAAACTTTATGTTTGTGATAAATATTCTTATATCTATATATTTATATGACGACCTCTGTGGCGCAGTGGGCTATGGTCCGGCTGAGACGCAGAAGGTTGCGGGTTCGATTCCCGCCGCGGACAAATGTTTGTATGATCTGCAAGTGTTTAAGTCAGGTCTGGGTGTTATTATATTTGGGTGTTGGGTTGTCTGGGTGTTGTTATTATACATATTATGTATAATTATCCACAAAAAAAAATGTTTTTAAGTAGTATAATAATAAGTACCACATGACAGATAATTATACTACTTAAATACTTTTTTTTAACCCATAACACTGTGTGAAATGTCCTTCATTATAATTATTATTTTAATTATATATAAGGCGATGTGTGTATGTATGTTTCATATAGACTCTGAAACGGCAGGACCGATTTCAATGAAGTTTGGTAGCGAACGGATCAACAGAACTTAGGAACGGCGTGCGAAGCCGCGGGCTTCTGCCCTAAACAATATATTGAAAGAGGCATCAGCGGGCTAGATATTCTTTTTCTGAAGAAATCCCGAAGCAGCAGAAGACAACTGGGAGTGCAAAAGGATCAAATAATGATTGTTTCCGCGAGTGACTAAATATATAAAACCATCTCATGTGTAACCTTTAATAACATTATTACCTAAACATACCATTATATTATAACCTAGCGAACCGCCCCGGCTTCGCACGGGTGCAATGCTGATACTAAATATACTACAGCATGTCTAATGTGATTTGACACCTCTAAAATTATCAGTGTTTCTCTTCAATATTATGTATTTTACATATAAACCTTCCTCTTGAATCACTTTATCTATTAAAAAAATCCGCATCAAAATCCGTTGCGTAGTTTTAAAGATCTAAGCATACATAGGGATACATAGGGACAGACAGACAGCGAGAAGCGACTTTGTTTGTTTGTGTGCCATTGACTGCTGACAGCGACGTGACCGGATATCCAGTTTCCAGCCTTCAGCAACAGCTGCTACTAAACCTGAACGAGAAAAGATACTAGATGTAACCTGCTTCAAGTGCGGCATCAAGGGTCACTATCAATCGAGATGTCCTCTTAACGCGGGGACCAGCAGCAGCCAAGGTGTTTCCAGCAGCGAGTTCCGATCAGCTGCCGAGGCCACTCGACGGGTCGACTTATGTTTTTTAAGCAATCCTGAGGGCAACTGTTAAGTAACGGTGAGTTGTTTCTATTTCACTATGAATACGGTTTTCAGAACAGCGATTAGTTAACATAGTTACTCTCATTGGAATAGGATCGGCATTGTATTACAGTACAATGCAAATGCCATCTGAAGTGAGCAATATCCATGGTAGGTAGGGAGATTTTAGATCAACTGTGAACATGATTGCTAAATTTCATTCACGTGTAAAAAAAAGATTAATGTATGCAATCTGGCTCACAACACTCTGAAATCGGATAATTTTAACAACATCACAACAGATTTACCTAATGAATATTGCTCAGCGCTTCTTGACACCTTAAATTGTTTTTGCTAGTTCATTTCCCACGTGTATAGCAAGATCACGAGTGGCAACTGCTCAGTTGGAGATAAGGTTAGTAGATCCGAACCGCATGATTCAACGCTAGCCTTGCAGAAAAGTGCACAGGAGAAAGAGGTGGTACGAGATAAGGTAATAGCTTAAGGATGCTCGTGTGATCCAGCCGAACTGTTCTCCGTTCTCCAGTCCTGTGCTTTTAGTTTAAAAGAACGATGTATCAGACCGCATGTGTGTGGACTACAGAGAGCTGAATGACTAACACACCATATCTGACAGGTATACTCTTCCTCTGATCTCTGACCAAATAAGTAGATTAGGTGGTGCAAAGTGGTTCTCGAGTTTCGACGTGCTCAGTGGATATCATCAGATACCTGTTCAGAAGCCTCTGAGGCGCACTTTAATCCTTTCACCACACTGGTTAGAAATAACAAGTAACACGATAAGTAGAACCTGTTCACTCTGAAGAATATGTATACATTCGTCTAGGTAAATAAGGAGCAATCATGGCAGGTAGCGGTTGGTGTTGTTCAATTGTCAACCGTAACGAAAGTTACTCCTTTAGAATTGCTAATAGGGTAAGTTGCATGACTTTTAAGTTTGATGTCTGTTGCTGATGACGCAGCAGAGGTAGATTTAGGATTAATGAGAACACCGCGGTCTAGGATATCAAGGCAAATGCTACTTATGACAAGCAACGGTTCGATTAAAGCTAAAATTCACAAATTCTTTGTAAGCGAATATTGTATTCATTGTAAGAGTTCAAAAAATATTAGATCCCAAGTTTAGGTATCTTTTTAAAGCATTAAAGACCAGGACTTGCAAACATCCTCATGATAGAGTAGGAAAGGTACCTGATCATCAGATTCCCAAAGAATTAGACTTAAATGTATTAAAATGGTGTTGATGATGACGTGACTAGTGACAGTAGTGACTGTTAACGGTGCATCCGAATGACTGAAATGCACCTGCAACCGATGGACTGGTTGGAATGGCTGAAGGACTGAGTCAAGAATGCATCTGAATGACTGAGATGCATTCACAATTGATGGACTGGTTGAAATGGCCGAAGGACTGAGCCAAGGATGCATCCGAATGACTGCGATGCATTCGCAACCGATGGACTGGTTGGAATGACTAACTCGTGTGCAGGGTCTGAAGACTGAACTCTGTGACTGTTAAAATTAAACGCTGATGGACTGGCGTCAGACGCCTTTTGTGTCATTGATTAAATTGTTTTGGAATCTGACGACCAGATTAGAAATAGGATTACTATTTTTCTATTTACTTTGCCTGCTAGGCAGAATGGCCGAACGGATTATTGCCTGGGTTTTCTTTATTTCCAGGTCCTACACCCCAAGGCGACGTTTTTGTTTATTTCTGAAATGTATTAAGTACTAAGATGTTCATTTGATTTTTAATCTTAATCTATAAAATTGTGAGATGATTTCTGGTTAACGATTTCCGGTTAGCCATATCCTTTTTATTATTTTTTGTGTAAAAAGTCATTCGTTTGATTTCCGAGAGTATTGGTATTATTGTAAGTTCATTTCCGTTTCCATTAAAATTAGTTAGGATAATTGGGATTTGACTTGGTATTTTAAAATGTCATGAAAGCGAAAACGCAGACGTTGCCAACGATTTCCGGAGCGTCTGGACAAAGCTTTTGTAGTACATTTTGCTAGTGAATTCAATCAGTTATTTTGGAGAGTTGGTAATAGCAAGACGTGGACAAAAGACTTGTCTGTTGCCGCATAATTCTGTTAATAACGGCATAGTTTTTAAGAATAATCTGTGTGCAAATTCGAATAAAACTGTGAGCATTACGTGTTTCCTTTACTTCGTTGCCTGAAGAACCTATTAGCGCCCACAATAATGCAAGGTGAAGAAAGTGACCACCTGATGTCGCACCCTGCCATGCCTGACGCGACATATAAAATAAATGAACAGGCGTTTCAGAGTCTTTTCATAATAACCCTCAAATGGGGTAAAATGGCGTGTTGAATTTTCTATACTTGCCAGGGGGCGCTGCTATAAATAGTTTCAATCGAACGAATGCTTCCATTTATCTCAAACTGATGTATAGTGATCCTTTTGATTGTGTTGGATATAAACATTTGAATGGTTTTCTGTTTGGCTTTGCATTTTATCGGTGTTTGTTCCTAGATAGGTGTTATGGTGTTCGCCTGCCAGGGGGCGTTGCAAGAAACATTTTTTACTTGAATAAATATAACATGTTTCTTGTAACGCCCCCAAACAAAACTGTTGAACCGATAGTCTCAAGCACATGAACATGAACAGCTGATGATCTAATGACTGAGCAGAACCACATCATGCTAAAACAGAAAATAGTTAGCACAGAAAACAGTACCTTCCTTATTATTTACAGTAGTAGGAACTCTACTTACTTCACTATATGCCATTTAAAAACCGCAGTTATACGACATCTACAACTGTATCCATGTACTAAGTGCATGTAATGTTGGAGAAGGGTTTTTTTACGTTTGAACTCGATTCTAAGTGGTTGAGAAATTGCTCGATATATGGCACTATCACTGAAAATCTCAATTCCACACAAGTTATTTATCATTGTCCTTTGAACAAGGATATTTTTATTGCGAAATAATTATGTTGCCATGTTCTTTACATTTAGTATCTAGTACGTATGTATAAATACTTATTTTAAGGAAGGTCCAATATGTTGATAAGTAGAAAAATAAATATTTTGACCTTCGATTGATGATAAGTATTTTGATAAGTATATTGAACACTGACCACTGCGGAATCATTGTCAAAAATAATACAATATTTGCCAAATTTTATATAAGGATTAGTAAACAATATATAAAAAAACATGTTATTGAGTATGTTTTGCCGGTTCCTAATATATATCTTCATAAAACTAATCCGTTAGGAGCATCAATCAGGTAATTTTTCTATGAGAAAAACAATCCGTTCATATTTTATAGAAAAATATTTTCATTACGGTATATACGGTACGGTACGGTAAAGTTTTGTACACTCTAACATTAGACGTTAGAGATTACAAAATTTTGTTGTCATTTTTCAATATTTTCTTTTTGCCAAATAAAAGGCTTTTTTATTTATATTTTTATTTATTATTTTATTTTTATTATCTTTTATTTTATAGGAAAATCGGAATTTATATGTAGCTACCCAAGTACTTAAGTATGTATTATAATCAGTTAATATTGGCATGTAGTGTAGATAATTACATAACCTAAACATTTAGATAGGTAGGTACCCTACGAAGTTCAAAATGAAAAACAGTTTTTACATTTTCAATTATATTTATTTTATTAAAATCGTACTACCATGTTGCACATCGTGCGCCAGCGCAACCAGCAGCGTTAGATATTTTATTGGCTTCTCACAACCACATACTCCGGGAAGCCCTCACCCTGAAACAATATTTTATTGTTAATAAGAACTAGCTTTCAACCAACATGGTACATAAAAAACATGCTGGACATTTCACACGAAATCTTCTTACCCTAAAATAAGCAGAGCTTGTGTTATGGGAACTACATGTACATGATGTACAAACTATATATTTTGTAAAACGATAGCACAGTGATCTACTGAGGGCAGCGTTCCCATGACACTGGCGGCATTGCAACATTGAATGGCAATGCTATTTACCTATAGCTATCTATTGATCGTTTTAAACGGTCCTTTCCTAGCTCAAGTGTATGTATTTTATATTATTGTATATTCTGTACATTTTTGTAATTATTTATGTAAATATTTTTTTGTGAATATTATGCTCAAACTCGAGACAAATATTTACAGATCGTACAAACATTGGTCTTGTGGCAGGAATCGAACCCGCAATCATCTACATCGCAGGCGGGCCTTGGTCCACTAAGCCACTGACATTAAACAAAAAAATTGCATAATTAAAACATAGCTAAAAATCTTTATCTGTACCTAGTTTTATCCAAATCGGGTCTGTTATTTATTGCGCGACAAATAAACATCCAAAAAACCATAATAAATTTCACATGTATAATATTAGTTGGCTCTATATCCTAGTAAGGGGTTAGTACTTAGAGACTATTATATAAACACACACAAAGTAATTAATTGTTTCAATCTGTTGACATCTCTATATTTTGACAATAGAATGACAACCTCCATGCTAGCTAGAGAGGACAGAGCATACCTCCATGCTAGCTAGAGATGTCAACAGATTGAAACAATTAATTACTTTGAGTGTGATTGTTTATATGATAGTTTCTAAGTACCTACCCTTGATAATAGGATTCAGAGCCTACTTGTACTGTGAATCCTATTATTAAAGGTAGATACTTGGCACTATCATATAAACACACACAAAGTAATTAATTGGTTCAATCTGTTGACATCTCTTTATTTTGACAATACAATGACAAGGACAGAGCATACCTCCACGCTAGCTAGAGATGGCAACAGATTGAAACAATTAGGGATGGGATGGGATACTTAGGGATGGTATCCCTAAGGGACTATCATATAAACACTTCAAAGTAATTAATTGTTTCAATTTGTTGCCATCTCTATATTTTGACATTGAAATGACAAGGACAGAGCATACCTAAACACCACGCTAGGTAATAATGTAATTAATAATAACTAACTACGTGTTGAATAAATAATAAAAGTTTTTACTGCTGTTCTGATATCACGAGAGCGCTTCCTAATCACAGCGGAACCCTGTGTGCTGATTTTTAAGATGTAACGAAATTGATTTTACCTTTAGCTTCGGTACTCCAGGCTTGTCTGATATGCCCGGATAACCCTAAAAAAAAAAGAATACTTAGGTACTTATTTAGAGTAACCTTCAAAAAACTAGCAAACTAGGTACCAGTAGTATTAGTAATACTAATACTACTGGTACCTATTCTGGTACCAATTGTTATACTAATTTTACATTACAAAATATAAAAACAGAACTAAGTATCCCTTAATACATTGTTAAGGCATATAATCACTTTATTTTGTTGTGATTATGTGTGAGATTAAATCAATTAAATCATTGCATTATTATAATATTCAGGTATTTGTTATTATAAGTAGTCATTTTAATTTTGACGAGCCTATCGATAATTACCAGTACCTAGATTATGAGTACCTGGGTTGAATATGGCCACCTTAAAGTTTGGAGTCGTATTTTTTAGATTTTTCATGATGTGAGATCAACCATTAGTATATAATATTACAGAGAATTTATCTAAGTTTTATGTTTCAGTTAAAAAAAATAACAAATGTATGTAACTTATAAATTATCTAAACTATTAAAAAAAAATTAAAAATTGGACAATGACCGTATTTCCGACCCGGTATGTAAATATGGTCATACATTTGCTCATATTCACGGTATAGAAAAAAATAATCTTATTCATTATTATCAAACATGGTTCCATCGAAAATGAGTGATAATGTACCTAATCGGTCGGATACTGACATCAAAAGAGCTCTTTTTCTAATTTGTTTTGTGGAAGTTGCCATATTTTTAACGTTGTAGGTAAATATGGCTATAACCAAATTAACTGCATGAAACGAGTTACTCTTCTTAAATTGAAAAATTTAGACATATTTTTTTACGAGAAAATATACTAAATGAAAAAAAATAACTATTACTTTAATGTCACAAAACTCTGAGTTTCATTTTAATCAACTAAAAATTTTTAAAAAATAAGGTAACTTCCCAACAAAAATAAAAAAATATTGATGTCTCTAACAACGAATGACTTAGTTTTAAATTGCACCTCGTAAGCATTACTTTAAGCAGGTGGTTAGCTATTGTCATGACTATCATTTGATGGGCACTGAGCAACATTTAGTAGGTGCCAAAAATTCATAGTCTAAATATGGCCAAACACAGGTGACGGTAAAAATCGCCATTTGATGACCATATTAACAGACACATTAGATTTTTTTTTCACTCACTTTAAAAACCAAGCAAACATTTAAAGAAAGCGTTACGTAAATGTCATCTACCTTTATTGCATAACAGAATTTGACAAAAAAACACCATAAAACCGATGAATAACAAAAATATTCATCAAAAATTACATAAAAGTTAGATTTAGAGATATAGGTATATGGCCATATTATTCGGCTGACCATAATCGACCCAGGTACCTTATTTATCGAAAAACATATGGTAAATATTCCGTTTTGAGTGAAAATTGTTTCAAAATTGTGTTTGGTATATCATTCAGATATTTTTAACGTAGATATAAATATTCAAATAATAAGTGACACCTAGTTTCATAATTTTAATGTTCAATGCATATTACAAATACACCTTGCTACAACTGACTGTCCCATTACACTCTTAACAGTTTTGAGACTGGGTGAAACCATCGTTACATTATTAATATTCTTCTATAGGCATGGATTCAGTGTTTTCTCGCTACTTATCCAATCAGATAAAAAGAAGCAACAAAAGAACATGCATATCAAAGTATTATTTTATGTGAAAATTATTGTTCCATGTCATGTTTTTACCGTTGCATTCTGCAAGTTTGATTCGAGATTAGCTATTACTTAGTAAGTTAAGTTTATTAAGTACGGGAGCATCCTTATCACATCGGAACCTTGTGTGCTGATTTTTAGAATGTAAAGAAATTGTTTTTACCTTTGACCCCGGTACTCCTGGCTCGCCTGGTATCCCCGGATACCCCTGAAAATAAAAACCGAATAACTTATCTTGGCTACCAATAGCTATCATGAAATAAGCACATATTACTAATACGACTGGTACCTAGTCTAGTACCAATTGTTATACTTATTTTACATACACAATATTAAAACGAAACTAAGTATCCCTAAATACATTGTTAAGGCATATAATCTCTTTGTTTGATTGTGATTATTGGTGAGATTAAATTAAATTTAACCTTTGCATTATTACATATTTAGGCATGTATTATTACTAGTGGTCGCCCACTGGTCGCAATTCGACCATAAATAATTAATAATTAATGTATTTTATATGCCTTATTGTCTAATGCCTTGGATGTCTAAGGGCAGTGCCTGGGAAGGAATTTCTCAAATGTTCATTCTGTAGTAACCACTATGATTTAGAATGCGCTAATGTGACCCAGCATTCATATAAGTCTATGAGACAAAGCTTAAAAGACATTTGGAAGTGTCAGGCATGTCGCAGTAAAGAGCGTAAGGTCGACAATACTAACACACCTGTACGTTCAGCCACCCAGGCTGAAATTAGCCCTGCAGAGAGCAATGTCACAAAGCGGAAAAAGGCACAAATCTCAGATGACTCTGAAGAGGAATGTAATCAGCCTTCTGAGAGATTACTTTCGCTAATAAGCAAAGAAATACAAAAGGCCGTTGCAGAGGCGGTGGGAAAAATTGTTCAGGAGCAGCTCCGGTGCATTAATGAAACGTTGAGTGGTTTTCAGTGCTCGATGTCATCCATAGATGCCCAATTTCAAACTCTAAAGTCGACACTAGCTGAAAAGACTAGTACAATAAACACCTTGCAAAGGGAAAATGGGCAACTTAAGGAAAATGTTCATCGGCTTGAAGAGCACATCCGACACGCAGATCAGCAAGCCCTGGTGAATGACGTGGACTTTGTTGGTGTTCCGGAGGCCAAGGGAGAAACTGTTGTCCATGTCGTGTTGGCCTTAGCACGCAAACTCGGGGTCACCTTGAGTGAGAACGAGATTGTCAGTGCGGATCGAGTGGGTGCAGCGCGCGACGAAACGACTGGCAGCCTGCGTGCACGGCCGATTGCCGTGCGGTTAGTACGCCGCGCCGTGCGCGATGACCTTCTGCGCGCCGCGCGTGTGCGCCGTGGTGTTACAACTGCTGATGTCGGCTTGAGCGGTGAGTCTCGCCGCTTCTATGTGAACGAGCGCCTTACTCGTGAAAATAGACAATTGTTCCTAAAAGCTCGTGAAATCGGACAGCGATTAAAATGGAGATTCATTTGGTCGAAGGACGGTCGGGTATATGCCCGGCAGCATCAAGGCGAGGATTCCCCACGTCATCGATTGCGATCGGAAGCAGATCTTGTTAGGGTTTTTGGAGACAGTGCGGTTGGGTCTTCTGATAAAAACTTTGTGCTATAATGTTTGTCAAATGTGTTCTTGTGGTTATGTAACGCTTATGTACTTAATGTGGACCGTGTTACCATTTTGCCTAGCTAACTATAGCGTTAATGTGGTTTATGGTTGGCTATTTCTTTTGTGTTCTGCTGCTGCTACAGCAGCCGCCAAACTCGCTACTGACCTACGCCTAACGCATAATTCTTTAATATTATTATTTACTGAAAATACTATATACTATATTATTATATTGCATATATATACTGAATTTAAATATTTCAAACATGAGGTATCTATCATAACTAATATATCTCGTTTTTTTAAATCTAATACAAATTATCGTCACGTAATACTGATAATCTCATTATATCATTATATTATAAAATACAACAGTCATATAATTACAATCACATATAGGAAAAACCTCTCATTAATACTAAAAAGTACTTATAATCACCACACTTTCACATTTATTCAACGCAAACAAAAAGGTTTAAGTATTTTTAATGGGTTCTAAGTCAAGATTGTTTAAGTTAGGTCTTTATAATCCACAATCATTGAACACTGGGCACAGTGATTTCATTTTTGCAATGGATACCATGAATTGTGATATTGTGGCAATTAATGAGTCTTGGATAAGGGATGGCATGGAGGCACTAGCCCCAAAGATACCGGGCTATAAGTTCCGTTACAAAGCACGCCCATTGCACATGAAGCGTGGTAGAGGGGGAGGTGTAGGGTTTTATATTAAGCGAGGGATTAACGCGCGTGTACACAATCATCCTTCTATTAAGGATGTTTGTCATAAACGATTTGACGAAGATATGTTGGGAATGGACTGGAGTACAGTAACAGGTGCAATTACTGTTGACTCAATGGTGGACTCGTTTACGAACATTATCTCGTGCTTGTTAGACAAACACGCTCCGTCTAAAACAATTAAATTAAAACATAAACCTACTCCATGGTTAACGGACACAGTCAAAAAAATTATATCATGTAGAAATGAGGCACACGATAAATTTAGACGAACCAAATTAGAGAAAGATAAATTACAATATAAGGAACTAAAATCATTTGTGAAGGAAAGTATTTATAGGGAAACGCGTGCTTACTATGATTATTGTATTAATTCACAGGTAAAAAATGAAAAAAAGCTTTGGAAAAATCTAAAAAGAGAGGTTTTATCGAGTGCTAATGATGACGATTGTCTACCGCATATTTTTGACAACCCTAATGACATAAATGATCACTTCTTAAATGTCCCAGGTGCCAATATCGTACCATTTTCGCAAGTAACATTTTTTGAATTTAATAAACATAAAGAAAATTTATCGTTTTCGCTTGAACAAGTGTCTGAAGAAGAAGTTGCTAAGATACTTATATCTATTAAAACAAACGCGCGAGGTATTGACGGGTTGTCAATGGACATGATACTTCTGACGCTTCCCTTTACCTTGCCCTTAATAACCACTATTGTAAATAAGTCTATTCAAACGTCTACATTTCCTAGTCAGTGGAAGGTCGCGACGGTGAATCCTATACCAAAAATCCAAAACCCAAAGGACATCAAGGATCTGAGACCTATCAGCATTCTGCCAGTTCTCTCTAAAATGGTTGAGAAAGTCGTTTATAACCAACTGAGTAAATATGTTGAATTAAACAGCTTACTACCTGATGTTCAGTCCGGTTTTCGTAAAGGAAGAGGGACCGCTACGGCTTTATTGGATGTAGTCGACAATGTACTAACTGAGGAGGATCAAGGATCTGGCACTGTATTGGTTCTGCTTGACTTCTCTCGAGCATTTGACTCATTGAACATACCTTTGTTACTCTCTAAGTTATCATATTATGGTGTAGATGCTCCCTCGGTTAAATGGTTTGATAGTTATTTAAGTAATCGATCCCAACTTGTGAAAATTAATCGTTCAAACGGGTCTCAGCTCTCATCATTCACCAAGACTATGAATCGAGGAGTTCCCCAGGGCTCTATCTTAGGTCCTTTACTTTTCATCATTTATAGTGCAGATATTTCCTGGCCTTGTATTGAACCCAACCAAATCTAAGTACATGATTCTTGGTTCTACTCGCCTGGTTGATGGTATTACTGCCCATAGTATAGATGTGAGCATTACCGGTCAGCGCATTGAACGAGTTGACGAAGCTAGGAACCTAGGATTAACATTTGACAGCTCGCTCCGTTTTGAAAGTCACATTTTGGGATTAGTCAAGTGTTGTTTCTTTAGGCTAAAACTGCTATATAGGATCAAAGTTTTCTTGAAAGAGGACATTAGAATAAAAGCCTGTGAAGCTCTAATACTCTCAAAGCTTAACTACGGAGATCTTGTGTACGGGCCACGATTGACGGCGAGAACTTCCCGTCTTGTACAGAGAATCCAGAATGCCTGTTGTCGATTCTGCTATGATGTACCTCCGCGAACCCACATCACACCATATTTAAATCATTCCTGTACCCTCAATATGGCTTCAAGGAGGGCTATGCATCTGGCAGTGTTGGTTCATGGCGTTATGACATCTGAAACCCCGGAGTACCTCTATGCTAAGCTCAATCGTCGACGGAGTAAGTACAGCACAAGACCCACGAGGGACTTACTGCACTACTCTAAACATAAAACTGTAGCCTTTAGGGGCAGTTTCCGGTACCAGGCGACCAAGTGTTGGAATAACATACCACCACCACTTCGTCTGCTTAAATCTAAGTATTCTTTCAAAAAGAATTACAAAAACTATTTATTGAAGCAGCAGAAAACTGGGTTGTCTGGTACCCACACTTATGATGCACCCTTTGCTTGTTGATGACCATTTATGTATGTATGTTACGCGTTAGTTGGAAAGTTATAATGGATATTGCGTATGTGTATTGTATTGTAATTTTTTATTTTTTTTATGTATATGTATAAGGCAGGCATAATAACCATTTCGTTTATGTTCATATTTGTTTATTTTCTTATATATTTCTTTTATTTCTGGCGTTTCGTAAGGTTGAGTGACTGGATCGAAGGTCTCGGCAGAATAACAGCGCTGACCTGTCATCCGACAGGGAAGCATAACGCTGAGTCGAGATCTTTTTGCTGCTGTAGCACATAGCACTGTTAGGTAGGTAAGTACGCAGAATAATTTTAAGCTGTTTAAATGTCTTTTCTCCTTTTACTTTTTGATATGTGTCACTTCCTTTTTACCTAATTTTGTTACTCTTTGTTATTATTGATGTGTTTGTGTGCTTATTCAGTAAATAAACAAATGTCTATGTCAATGTCTATGTCTATGTCCTTATTAAAAAAAAATGCTTTCTGCACTCCTTCTCTATATAAACTATAAGTGTGCGAAATTTCATACTCCTCCGTCTGCGCAATTTTCGTAAACAGTGTACAAAGTTTTTGCTTCACGTATTAATATAATAATAATTAGTAGTCATTTTAATTTTGACGAGCAATATGTTAAGTAAAATTTCACATCATTCAAAATTATAACTTATGAAACTAAACTAAACTAACTAAACCAAATTCAAAATTATAACTTTTTAAACTACTGTTTTAAACATAATTGTCACTCAAAACGGAATATTTACCGGGATATGTGAGTTTTTATGCTTCGGGAAAATATCGGGAAACCGAAAAACATACGGTTAATATTCCGTTTTGAGTGAAAATTGTTTCAAAATTGTGTTTGGTACATCATTAAGATATTTTTACAGTGGGCATAAATATTAAAATAATAAATGACACCTAGTTTCATTATTTTTATGTTAAATTCATATAACAAATACACCATGCTACAATTGACATTCCAATTACAATCTTTTGAGACTGGGTGAAACCATCGTTACATTATTAATAATCTTCTTTAGGCTTTCTCGCTACTAATCTAATCAGATAAAAAGGAACAATAAAAGAACATGCAATTCATGGTATTCTTTTATGTGAAAATTATTGTTCCATGTCATGTTTTTACTGTTGCATTCTGCAAGTCTGACTTGTGATTACCTTTTACTTAGTAAGTTAAGTTTATTTAACCCTGTGTGCTGATTTTTAGGATGTAACGAAATTGTTCCTACCTTATGCCCCGGTACTCCTGGCTGGCCTGGTATCCCCGGATACCCCTGAAAATAGAATTAACTATTGAGACTTACCTACCAAAAGCTTTCATGAAATGGGTGCATTTTACCAATTCCATTGGTACCTGGTCTAGTACCAATTGTCATACTTATTTTACATACACAATATAAAAAAAGCAGCCAAGTGCGAGTCGGACTCGTGCACCGAGGGTTCCGTAAAAACCTGTGGGTATATAAGTAATAATTCACCCATCACGACAATCGAGTCATAGTTATGGAATTTTATTGCAAAATGAAATCCATCTTAAAATCGGTTTTCGCAATTTTTCCTTTATCTGTGCTATAAGACGTTGCTTCGTACCAAATTTCTAGATTCTGAGTTCACGGGAAGTACCCTGTAGGTTTTGATTCCCTTGCGAAAATCTAAAATTTGCGGAAATTTGCGGCATAAACGGCTGTATCTTTTGATTGCGTTGGCTTAGAAAATTGTTTTTTCCACAGCTTTAAGGGACAGTAAACCTGAGTATCCGATATAAATTTCAGCTTGATACCTCAACGCGTTTCTGAGAAAAAGGGTCTTGGCAGATCGACGAACGGACGGACAGACGGACGGACGGACAACAAAGTGATCCTATTAGGGTTCCGTTTTTTCCTTTCAAGGTATGTAACCCTAAAAACGAAACAAAGTATCCCTAAATACATTGTTAGGGCATATAATCACTTTATTTGATTGTGATTATGTGAGAGATTAAATTTAATTTAACCTTTGCATTATTATTTATTTATGTATTTATTATTTCTAGTGGTTGCCCAATGTCGTAGTTCGACCATAATAAATTAATAATTAATGTATTTGTTATGCAAAATTTAAATAAAATATCTGCATTCTGCACTCCTTCTCTATATAAACTATAAGTGTGCGTAAGTTTATACTCCTCCGTCTGCGCAATTTTCGTAAAAAGGGTATCAATGTTTTTGCTTTACGTATTAATATAATAATAATTAGTCGTTATTTCAATTTTGACGAGCCTATCGATAATGGTTACAAGTAGATTTATATATTGTTTTAATGTTTAAGAGATAGTGTAGTTGTGTCATTTAATATTGATTATACATTTATGATTGTCTTGCCACGGTATGACATCACGCTCCTTATTCGGCGCAGTCTGAAAACCAGCGCTATTTCGCAATATGTGAAGTAAAATTACACAACATTCAAAATTATAACTTTTTGAACTATGTTTTAAACATAATGTTCACTCTGAACGGGATATGTGAGTTTTATGCTTCGGGAAAATTTTGGGAAGCCGAAAAACATACGGTAAATATTCCGTTTTGAGTGAATTTTTTTTCAAAATTGTGTTAGGTACATCATTATGATATTTTTACAATAGGCATAAATATTAAAATAATAAGTGACACCTAGTTTCATAATTTTTAGGTTAAATACATATTACAAATACACTTTGCTGCAACTGACTGTCCCATTACAGACTTAACAGTTTTGAGACTGGGTGAAACCATAGTTACATTATTAATAATCTTCTATAGGCATAGATTCAATGTTTTCTCGCTACTAATCTTATCAGATAAAAAGGAACAATAAAAGAACATGCAATTCATAGTATTCTTTTATGTGAATATTATTGTTTCATGTCATGTTTTTAGTGTTGCATTCTGCAAGTCTGATTCAAAAGTAGCTATTACTTAGTTAATTAAGTTCATTAAGTAGGTACGGGAGGCTCTTAATCACATCGAAACCTAGTGTGTTGATTTGTAGAATGTAACGAAATTGTTTTTACCTTTGACCCTGGTACTCCTGGCTGGCCTGGTATTCCCGGATACCCCTGAAAATAGAATAACCTATTTAGACTTAGCTACTAAAATTTTTCATGAAATTAGTGCATTTTACCAATACCACTGGTACCTATTTTACCAATACCACTGGTACCTATTTTACCAATACCACTGGTACCTATTTTAGTACCAATTGTCATACTTATTTTACATACACAATATATAAACGAAACAAAGTATCCCTAAATACATTATTAAGGCCATAATCACTTTATTTGATTGTGATTATGTGAGAGATTAAATTTAATTTAACCTTTGCATTATTATTTATATAGGTATTTATTATTTTTAGTGGTCTTACTTAGTGGTTTTACTGGTCGAAATTAGACCATAATTAATTAATAATTAATGTATTTGCTTTGCAAAATTTAAATAAAATATTAGCATTCTGCACTCCTTCTCTATATAAATTATAAGTGTGCGTAAGTTCATACTCCTCCGTCTGCGCAATTTTCGTAAAAAGGGGAACAAAGTTTTTGCTTCACGTATTAATTTAATAATATTTAGTAGTCATTTTAATTTTGACGAGCCTATCGATAATGGTTACGAGTAGATTTGAGAAATAGTTTAGTTGTGTCATTTAATATTGATTATACATTTATGATTGTCTTGCCACGGTATGACATCACCCTCCTTCTTCGACGCAGTCTGAAATCCAGCGCTATTTCACAATATGTGAAGTAACATTACACAAAATTCAAAATTATAACTTTTGAAACTATGTTTTAAACATAATTTTTACTCAAAACGGGATATTTACCGGGATATGTGAGTTTTTATGCTTCGGGAAAGTATCGGAAAGCAGAAAAACATATCATGGTAAATATTCCGTTTTGAGTGATAATTGTTTAAAAATTCTGTTTGATACATCATTAAGATACTTTTACAGTAGGTATAAATATTAAAATAATAACACCTAGTTTCATAATTTTTATGTTAAATACATATTACAAATACACCTTGCTACAACTGACTGTCCCATTACAATCTTAACAGTTTTGAGACTGGGTGAAACCATCGTTACATTATTAATAATCATCTATAGGCATAGATTCAGTGTTTTCTCGCTACTTATCTAATAAAAGGAACAATAAAAGAACATGCAATTCATGGTATTCTTTTATGTGAAAATTATTGTTCCATGTCATGTTTTTACTGTTGCATTCTGCAAGTCTGATTTGTGATTAGCTATTACTTAGAGAGTTAAGTTTATTAAGTACGGGAGCATCCCACAGCGGAACCTTGTGTGCTGAATTTTAGAATGTAACGAAATTGTTTTTACCTTCGACCCCGGTACTCCTGGCTGGCCTGGTATCCCCGGATACCCCTGAAAATAGAATTACCTATTTAGACTTAGCTACCAAAAGCTTTCATGAAATGAGTGCATTTTTCCAATACCACTGGTACCTAGTATCACTTTATTTGAATTTAAATATGTGTGGGATTAAATTTAATTAAACCTTTGCATTATTATTTATTTAGGTATTTATTATTTCAAGTCGTTGCCCACTGGTCGAAATTCGTCCATAATTAATAAATAATTTTAAATTTTAAAAAATATTAGCATTCTGCACTCCTTCTCTATAGAAACTATAAGTGTGCGTAAGTTTATACTCCTCCGTCTGCGCAATTTTCGTAAAAAGGGGAATAAGGTTTTTGCTTCACGTATTAATATAATAATAATTAGTAGTCATTATAATTATTACGAGTCTATCGACAATGGTTACGAGTAGATTTATATATTGTTTTAATATTTTAGAAATAGTTTAGTTGTCATTTAATATAAATTATACTTATATAGTTGTCTTGCCACGGTATGACATCACCCTCATTCACATTGGTTTGGTTTGGAACATAGTTTTCTCTTAAAACAGAATAATTACTATTATATGTGAGTTTTAATGCTTCCCGTTATTATAAATAAATCATAAATATATATAATAAATAATGCTGGACATTTTACACTTCAAATATCTTACTAATTTTTTATAAGATATCCTTATCAAGAACAGTCAAATAAAGAAGATGTATTAATAACAAATTTGTTATAAGATGCACTAAATTATGTTTAGAAATCACATTATAACTTCAAGGCACTCGGTTATAACGTTAGAACATCGTTATATTATTTTATATAGTTATATATTTCATTCATATATTCATATATTTTTATGAACATAAACATTTTTATGAGACATGAATTTACATGGCAGTGGTAGTAAATGCAATATCTGTTATGTGAATTGAATCACCAGTGATGGCGCTTCATTCATGCCTGACACACAGAGAGAATAATGCACCTATAGATATCAGACACATATAAATAACATGTACTAAAGATAAAGCTGGAATTGAAATCATTTACTTTTTGTCCAGGTGGGCCCATTGGGCCAGGTGGACCAGCTACACATCGTTGCTCCTGAAAAGATAAATAAATATTTCAAGTCGGTAAAAGTTTTATGGGGATTTATACAAACTATGGGATTTATAATAAACTACAAAAATACACAGCAACTAAGCGGATTGGTAAAAAATTGGCAAACACGAATATCTAAAGAAATTAGCAAATACCTTTCAATGAAATTATTGAAAGGTAAATTTAAACGCATAAGCGCACGTCTACACGAGCGCGATAACGCGCGTAGAGTTTTAACCAGGCGAGATTATAAAATCTTATTAGGAGATAAAAAAAGAGATAATGAAAAAATTAAAATATGCAACTAAAATAAAACTAATTACAGCCAATACTCTTGAAATTTGTGTATGTATGTATTATTTATATATTATATTCGACATCCAGGGATTTTATAGCCTCCTAGAGAAATTCCTGGTTGGATTATGAATTGCACGGTTAAAAGAGTAGACTGCTCACCTGTACAGCTTCTCTTTTTAAGACGCGGTGATCTATAAGGAAAAATAAAAATCATATTATAAAAGTTTATGCTTAACTTCTTCAAATTATTTTACGGCGTCTGGTAGGTACATTGCGTGACCCAAGAGCTGGCTCCTATCTAGCTCAGCGTATTGACATTGCCATTCACCGTGGCAACGCTGCCAGTGTTTTGGTATCGCTGCCCTCTGGCAGTGATCTGGATCAGTTGAGCTATCTATAGATTGTTTGAAACGGTCCTTAGATAGCTCAACTGTTTCACATGTATTTTATATTATTCTGTACATTTCTGTAAGTATTTTTGTAAATTAATGCTTGTATAACTTAAGAAGTAGCAGGAGCATACGCGGTGGGCTCTTGTTCCCCACGGGCCCAGGGTCTCAATTCCAAAAGGCTGAAATATGTCAAATATGTAGGCCTTATAAAGACCGGCATATTTGCGCCTTTTGAGGTTCTCGGCGCGTTCAGCCGCCGCACCAGCTCTTAACGGAAGTCCCCGACAGATGAGATGCGGCCAGGGTGTCTACGCAAGTCGCAACCAAAGTCGCACTAATGGCCTACCCATCTCCCAAGAGACAAGAGTCATACCATCGGGCCTCTGACCATCATCACGTATAAGATCGTTCGGTTCGAGAACACCTGGTACGTTGACGCTGGTAAGTGCCCGACGAATGACATCGTTAAGACTTGTGTGGCAGGCAATCCTACCGGCGGCGGCGGCGACCCTAGATCACGATAACCCGTGGAGACCAGGTCGACCGCTGTAACACACGCACCCAACCGCAGACAAATTGCAACTCGAAATGTTGTAGGATCTAAGAAGGTGCCAATGTTAAATTATGGTGGTGACCAATGTCCTGACTCCCATTTCGAAACGACTAGGAGACGGGTGCGATCTACGGAGCTTGAGCATGTTGCTCAGATGAATCCATATAAGATCACATAGAGGCCCGTCCCATTGCCGTTAGGCCGAAAGGTTCTTGGGGGGAACAGAATTAAGCACTATTCGTCTAGATATTAAATTTTATAAGTGATGCCAGAACTAGCCGGAAAACACGGAATTAGAATTTTTCAACCAAATTACTAGTTCTGTAGACGGAAGACAAGAACGCTGGTACAGCAACACTTGAAATTTTGCGAATACCTAAGCCTCCCAACTTTTTAAGTTGTATATATATGTAGTGCTTTAAGTTATTAAGTTAGATACCTACATAAATACAAACATGTTCTACATAGTAATTTTTTCTTACCCGCTGTATCAGGTTCAAAACAATTTATTGACGAAAAATATATAACATATAAAACCAATAACCCAATATGAAACTGCATATTTGCGAAATAAGATAATTACGAGTCAGTGGTTAGATCGCACCAGTCATTATTATTGGAATGACCGTTTTAAAGAAGTTGAATTTATTTATATCTATATAATGTACCTACTATACATCGGAACTCCAGGGACTTCATTTGCGTGGATTTATTTGTTACAATACCTATAAGATCAACATACCTACTTAAGTCTATTAAGCATTACTTAAGAGACTACACATTTCATTATGTTTGAGGACAAGTGTTAATTTAAGTTATTTAATATAAATAGTTATATCTAACTATCTAATTCCTTTAAACGAGCAATTCTTGCATATATCTTTATGTAGTACTTTGGGTTATTAGGTTAGATACCTACTAGCCGTAACAAAACACAATATCGGCATATTCTTCATTTGTGTAATTTACAAACATACGCTGTTCATTTCGAAATGAAATCAAGTTCTTCCATATTTTAATTCATATTAAAAATTAAACTACAATCTTGAGTGTATTTACTTCAAAAAACACGACGCCAATATGTCAAACAAAGCCAAAGCACGCGTGAAATGGTTTTAAAAAAAGAACTCCTTAAAAACTTTTTTTTTCTTAACCTGCCAGTTTCTTCCTGCATTGGCTTAGGTACGCATTAAACCTATTTGCAAGATATTCAAACAGCGATTTTAAGTTTAGTTCGAATACGAATTTCCGCCTGCTTCCTATGTGATCATTTTTTTCAGTTTTTTTGAAATAAGTTCCTAGTTGTTATGCATTGTTGGAGAGGTAACAAAACGGTTATGTTTTTAAAGTAAAGTTCCAAGTTTCAGGTTTTTTTTGTTTGAAAAAAAACCTAAAAAAATATTGAAACAATATCGTTTTTCATATCGTATTTTTAAATTTGGAACGAAAATTGTTGTTTTAATATTAATGAATAACCATTGTCTAATCTTTTTTATAAATCAGAAAAAAGAAATGAGATTTAAATTGATACATTTTTAAATAAATTTTTGATGTTGCATTTTTGACTTATTTTGAAAAAAGCTAAAAAACACGATTACTCAAAAATGGTTTTGCATAATGCATATGGGGGTTAAAATTTTCGCAAATAGTCACCCTTATCACCTCCTAACGGGAATACGTCGAATTACACAATAACCCTGTATATTTTCAATACTTTAAGTCTATGTTTTTTCTAATGCTTTACGCTTTACTTTTTTCAGATGTAGAATTTCAGATGTTTCTTAGTGTTAGAATTATAGAATTAGTGTCAGAAATGTCTTATGAGTTATGTACTATTTTTGACAAATTATTATTATTCAGTGAGCATCGTTTTAATTTTGTTACCTACTTATATTTATAAACTAGTGGTCGCCCACCTTCACACTCCTCCGTCCGCGCAATTTTCGTAAAAAGAAGTACATGTACAAGTTATTGCTTCATGTATTAATATAATAATAATAATAAAGTAACCAATTGGTAACCTACTCATTTCTCTTCGTTTTTAGTTGTATACATTTTTGAAATTTAATAAACATAATAATAGTAAAGATAGGGTTAGTGCCTATTTAATAAAAAATACCTTTAAAAATTAGTACTCTACCATAACACTAATTAATAAAATAACAATTTTGAGATAACATGAGCTTACATTTTACATAAACAGGATAAATAAGGTCACCTTGGTTTAGGTTAGGTTAGGCATTTAATAAATGATAAGGTACTTACATAGTCCTGTTACCATGAGATCCTGTAACGAACCTAAAAGTCCTATCACTACATAGTATAAAACAAAGTCGCTTCCCGCTGTCTGTCTGTCCCTATGTATGTTTAGGTCTTTAAAACTACGCAACGGATTTTGATGCGGTTTTTTTTAAATAGATAGAGTGATTCAAGAGGAAGGTTTATATGTATAATACGTGCATAATATAGCAGAGAAATACTAGTCATTTTAGAGGTATTTAATGTGATGTCGTAAATAAACACCCATGCGAAGCCGGGGCGGGTTGCTAGTTAATAAAAATAATCATTTAACTAAGGAGATTAGGAGGTTTGGTTAAAAGATTACCAAACCCAATTTAAATAGATTTCTGAAAACTTATTCGGTTTCGGTTAAAGAAATCAATAGAGCACGCTGTGTCATCACTTCTGACCTCAATGTACGACACGTTAAAAAATAATAATTGGCTAGCGACTACCAAAATATATTATTTTAATAAATTTTTTCCTTATGATATACTTAGATACCCAGAACAAACAGCGGCTGGGTGTTAAAAAATTGAACCCTGTTATCATAACGTATTATAGGATTTGCAAATTTTTTGCCACACTCACAATCATAATAGATAAGTACCTACTCAGATAAATTGTATACTCAGTTTAAAGTAAGTTTATGTATACATTTCTAACACTAATACTAGTAAGAATATATTTGGAAGATAATATTTTTTGATCTAAGCAATATAATATATTATAGCAGATACTAATATATATATATTCTGTGTCGTTCACGTTCTTATCTCACTGTGCACAAACATACTTATCCAGTTTATATATTAATACAATAAATTTGAATAATACCTATTAACATGTAGTTACTAAGTAATTAGCTACGTGTATAGGTTCTTCATAACATAGTCCTGACAGGACCGATTTCTGAACCAATCCTTCTATATGTACTATACGTCAGACTGTACGTAGGGTACGTATACGTTTACTAAAATAAAAAAGGGTCAATAGGGATGACATAATTACCCAATAAAATCAAGTCATCATCATCATATCGGTCCCTAGAAGTCCACTGCTGAACATAGACCTCCCCAATAGATTTCCTGTAAGAACGATTTTGAGCCCTCTCCATCCACCGATTTCCCGCGGTCTTTACAATGTTATTAGTCCATCGGGTGGGGGGTCGTCCTACGTCGTCGAAGTCGTAGTTCGTAGTCGTTCTATGTTTTCCTGTCTTTGGTCGCCATTCGAGAACTTTTATTCCCCAACGGTTATCAGTTCTGCAAGCTATATGGCCTGCCTATTGCCACTTCAACTTGCAAATTTTGTGTGAACACCCAACATAGCTCTCTCCATAGCACGTTGCGCGACTCTGAGCTTGTGTATGAAGCCAATAGTTAGCGACCAAGTCTCAGTTCCATAAATCACTGGCAACACGCACTAATTGTAGACTTTCGTCTTGAGGCTCTGCGGTATCTGTGACGAGAAGATGTGCCGTAAACGATTATTTTAGGACTTCTGCGAAGCAAACATTGCACTCTTATATTATTTGTTTTTCCCAAGTATTTCGTTATTTATGTGTAGATTTGGTGATTTTACTAAAATAATGGTAGAGTTATTGACTTGGGTGTGAATAATTCAAATAAAAGCTTTGCGTTTCTTTATGATTCGAGCAAAAATATTCCCTTTAAATTTATGTGCGGGTTAATTAATTTGTATTGAAAGACACCCTTTTATATAAACTTACAAATGACAAACGACGAGATACGATTTTGTGACATCATACAATAAACAATTGACACTGGCAAAATTTACATTATTATTATGATACCATTAACAAAGACCAAGAAAATAAGGCTTCTTATTTATCTCGGTGTAAAAAACGAAATAATAAAATAAATCTCCAGTTATAAAATTGATGTGCAAAATGGAAAAAAAGATAAACGCCTGACACAAATAAATGGCACAAAGAACCGACCTATTCGAGACACCCAGTATAAATTTTATACTAAGTACATATTATTTTAGTCAGTCTAAACTTAGAAATCAGAACATTTTATTTATTCCTCGTGTTCTATCTATGTGTTTCACAACTTTATGTTTGTGATAAATATTCTTATATCTATATATTTATATGTAGACCTCTGTGGCGCAGTGGGCTATGGTCCGGCTGAGACGCAGAAGGTTGCGGGTTCGATTCCCGCCGCGGACAAATGTTTGTATGATCTGCAAGTGTTTAAGTCAGGTCTGGGTGTTATTATATTTGGGTGTTGGGTTGTCTGGGTGTTGTTATTATACATATTATGTATAATTATCCACAAAAAAAAATGTTTTTAAGTATTATATAATAAGTACCACATGACAGATAATTATACTACTTAAATACTTTTTTTTAACCCATAACACTGTGTGAAATGTCCTTCATTATAATTATTATTTTAATTATATAATAGGCGATGTGTGTATGTATGTTTCATATAGACTCTGAAACGGCAGGACCGATTTCAATGAAGTTTGGTAGCGAACAGATCAACAGAACTTAGGAACGGCGTGCGAAGCCGCGGGCTTCTGCCCTAAACAATATATTGAAAGAGGCATCAGCGGGCTAGATATTCTTTTTCTGAAGAAATCCCGAAGCAGCAGAAGACAACTGGGAGTGCAAAAGGATCAAATAATGATTGTTTCCGCGAGTGACTAAACATATAAAACCATCTCATGTGTAACCTTTAATAACATTATTACCTAAACATACCATTATATTATAACCTAGCGAACCGCCCCGGCTTCGCACGGGTGCAATGCTGATACTAAATATACTACAGCATGTCTAATGTGATTTGACACCTCTAAAATTATCAGTGTTTCTCTTCAATATTATGTATTTTACATATAAAGTAGATAGGAATTACGGGTTCTGGATCACTTATTCTGTATTGTAAAATGTGTCTTATGTGCTATGTTTTAAGGTTGATTTTAGTTTGCATTTTTGTGGATTTGCTCGATATGAACTCTGTTTGCCTATGTTTAGTACTGTTTGAGAGACCTACGATATCTGGTTTTTGGTCGCTTTACGGTCTGTGATTGGTGTAAAGCGACCAGGGGTCACTAAACTGGTCGTTATAAGGTTGAATTTAGTTTTACATTTTTTGTTCATTTGCTTGATAATTATGAACTCTAATCAACTGGTTGTTATGATGCCAATGACGTCAGCATCTGTGGTTTTGATAAAAGTAGATCACACGTGATTGGTTTAGAGCGATCGAAGGTTGTCCATTATCAAAATCTGAGGTTTTTAACTGAAGCACAATGCACCTAATTAAGGTTGTAATAATAATACTAAAGGTTTTATAAATAAAAGTAGTGTATATTTTTGAAATACAATATCTAGAAAAATGTGTAGAGGAGGAGAGGTGCATATGTTGTTGTAGTAGCTTTGAGATAGATTAAGACAATTTACGTAATTTTCAAAATGTAACTTTCTCACTACAGACGCTGTAACACCCTTGTTTTTTTCCACAACATTTTGACATCCATCATCATCATCATCATCATCCAATGTGTAGGCATACATTTTAGATTGTAAACCGATAAACTTTGTCATAATTTTTCCATGGTTTTCATCTTTCATTAGACCTACAACTTTTTTTGTTGACTAACGGTAGATTGTATTTATTATCAGCGGAAAAGTCGGATGTATCAAATCTATCCAAGTCTATTTTAATATCGTTATAAAAATCCTCAGTTTTGATTTCATAAATAAAAGAGTCTGTGTCGTTGTACAGCTAGTTGTAGCTAGTATATTGTTTTCACCATACTTTCTTAGCATATACTTATAGTGAAAATCGTACATAACAAATTTTGATAGCTCTAACACTGTAAATCCTACGCTTATAGGTTTATTGTAAAAGGCATTTTCTTTATTCAATTGCACAGCAACCAAATCCTCACAGAATATTGTACAGCTGTGAAAGTTGGGTCTTGATATGTATCGATCCAGACCATATTTACATTTAGTTTTTGTTGCTTTATCCTCCCATTGAGTGTAAAGCTTAATTTCAACTCTCTTATCAACATTTTCAATGGTCTTTCCAAAAATAGCATTATACATTAGTTTAAAAAAGTCTTTTTCAAACGAGTTTTTGCTTCACTCCTTTTTTGTGAATTAAGATCGATGTATGATCTCAACCAAGGTGATTGATGAAACGTTAAGACTCTATGAATTTTCTTACAAATTAAACCATTTTGCAAACACTGTTTGAGATTCAGATAGTGTTTGACATAGTGCTGTTTGTTTTGAAGGGTGAGCAGCAATTTATTAGTTTTACCACCAGGTGGTTTTTTTGTTTCTTCACAGAACGGATAATCATTGTGTGCATGATGTAGATGTGAGGGATACTCCAAGTCTAGGAAATATCCGTCATCAGAGTCAGCTTCTATCTGAGTCACATCAAACTGTGTTATTTGAGTTTCATTTAACCATCGAAAGTTGTTGATTGGAAGATATCTTCACATACTATCACCATACAGATTGTTAACATCTAAATAGACAAGAAAGTACTTTCTTCGTTTAGATTACAGTCTTTCATGAATTTGTTGTTTGCTTTACAGCATCGTTTTGATACCTGACTAACACCACCTCGAATACCTGACTTGATAAATCGAATCATCTCATAATCAATCAGTAGTTCAAGATCAACTCCAGTGTATTTCATCATAGCATTCCATGAAAGTGAAGGAGTTGTTAGATATTGACATGGATCCAACTTGTTAGTGTTTAAACATATGGTGCGGAAATTTTCAAACATTTCCGTCGATAGTAAAACATCCGTTTTTAGATAGAGATCACTGTACTCTCCCAAGGTTTTAATGTTGAATGTATCCCACACCACCTGAGCATACTCATAATCACCATCAGAGATGTATGAATCACTCAGTGTGCTATAAAATTTTTCTTTAGGTGGTAGTGAGGTTTCTTCCAAGTTTATCCCAACAGTCTACATACTCATATGGAAATACACCTTTACGTGTTAAAAGTTCCATCATATTACGTGTGCATATGAATTTTGGTAGTATTTTAAATTGATTTGATTCTAGATTTTTAACAAGTTTCTGCAGACTGGTGGACATAAATTTGAAAGAGTTGAAAGAGATTTTCTTCTCAAATGAAATATATTTTTCTTTGTTGTGTGGAATACAAGTAATTGATCCTCCACCTCCTCCTCCTCCTCCACCTTGAGCCAATTGTTTAATGAACAGATGACTATCGTAACCACTCAAGTTGTGAAACACCACCGGTATGAATTTGGGTGTTGTATAGAGTACGTTACATGAACTCTGTGTCCTACCTCTTATTTTACCTGTAAGGTGACAATGATCTATTGTTATTTTTGAACAATCCACACCTTCAAGACTCTTCTCACATATGTGACAAATTGTATTGTTGGTTTCCTCTACGTGTATGGGTGGTACATTAGTTTGTAAAATATTAATAATCCATTCAGCGTCTTTGTGTAGGTTATCAACAAATTTTTCAACGCAATCGCTTCCGCGATATGTAACAAACTTTGATAAGTCTGGATTGTAATCACAACAGACGTAGTATGCAAAACTATAGGCTATATGTTTGTGTGTGTTTAAAGTGTTTAATGTTTTTCATCTGCATTTCTATCATTATTTATCGGTGATAAAATTAATTCAAAATCTGCGTAAATAACAAATTGTACCTTCAGTTGGTGATGAAAATTTGTGAATTTAATGTATTTATTTTCATCTAGGTAGGTAGTTTCACTAGTTTTTTAAGACACCCAATCTCAATGTGTCGTTTGTAGGTAAATTTTGAAGTGAAATTTCGTAAATACCCATCACAAACCCGTTGTTTTCTTTTACTGCTACTCACTTGAGAGCTCAATAGTCTAGATAGGTTTTTTATACACGTATAGTGAGCTTTTCCAATTTTATTTTCAAAGTAGAGAAGATTTATATGGTTTGTATTACCTTTGTTCACTAATTGTTGTGAAATATACATAGGTTGAATCAATTGATTCTCTTCAATACCATACACATTATTGGATACTTCGTTAAGTTTTTCAAAACGTTTTATATCTTGAATGTTTACAGGTGTGTTTATACCCTCTATTTTTAGAACATCTCTGTACATTGGATATGAACTCACACGATTACTATTCTTATCAACCGGATACATTGTCGCTACCACACTCCACATAAAACAAGCGTTATCTGTATTGTTTACATTAACAACAGCATACTTTTTTTGCACCCATCCTGGTAGTGGAATGTAATTACTTCCACCTCTTAGAGGATACCATTTATTAACGTTAACCTCCAAGAACAATGAGTGTGAGATCTGTTCAAAGCACTTCCCGCCAACTCTGCGAAGTTTATCATGAAAACCACATAGTTTTCCACTGAAATGAAGGTATGTATGATGAAATAGTCAAAATTGATAATGTAATAACGTGAGAACTGTTCTAACACACTTCCTACCGCAAAGTTTGCAAAAAAACCACAGTTTCCACTAAAAATGTTTATAAACGAGGGTATCGTACAAGACTTAAATTTATATCATAACTAGATTCGTAACACAACTGTTGTTCTTTTAATTAAAAGTATTTTTTTGAGAAAGTAAGTTAATTCATTTTTTGCAATGGCATTAGATGCTTTGAACGAAAAAGGTGATAAAGTTTGGGTGAAGTTTTGTGATTTGGAAAAAGATAGACCTTATTTAGTGCACAATTGCACACAAACCATTTCAAAGTTTGATTCAACTAAAACTCAAACTTTATTAGAGCTAAGTTGTGGGTTTGTTACACTACCAACTAGATTTAATGATCTTCCTGCAGAGCAAATGGTTCTCTTAAAATCAAAAACAATGTGTGTTATCAAAGGAGAAAATGTTGGTAAAAGCTTCAGGAAGAAATTTGTACCCAAATCCACCTGCAACAACCATATATAGACTCACCTACTACTACTACTACTACTATGTAATCATGTGAGTATTTTTTTTTTTATTTTTTCTTTTCAGATTTCCTTATAATGGATTCTTCAAGTAAGTATTTTTAGTCTTATGTAATTTTAAATACATCTTACCTAGATAATTTATATATTTTTTTTTTCTTTTTATTTATAGACGATGAGGTAATGAAACAACACAAGTTACAATGGTTGAATAGTTTAAAGACACATCAACTGCTATCCTGTTGGACAATACCAATGTCTACAAACAACTTTTTTACACAAGCGAGAACATTGTTACACTACATGTACTTATTTACTCGTGATGACTACTACTACAACATGATCAATTTTCTGGATGATGTACAGGAACACTTTGCTTCTCATCTCGGTGATACCAACGTAGAGTATAATGAGTGGATGGAGGAACTTGCTAGGGTAGATGAATTTGTGTTTAGACACATCATACCGTCTGATAATAAGGATTTTTTTAAAAAATTTATATCGATATTGCTTTGTGTTTTAGGTGATCATATTGATGTAGTTCCAATTCTTTCAATTTATGATTTAGCGAGTGTATCTTAAATTATGTTAACCACTTTAAGTGTAAGACAAATTTATAACCTTTTTAATTTAGTAAGCGAAATCTATGTTAATCAATCTAGTTGTAGAACAAATGTTTAATCACTAGTTGTAAGAAAAAGCATGTAGTAAAAAAAAAAAACGCAATAAACACGGTGTGACTCCTTTAAAATATCACTCTAGAGAGTTGTAAGACAAATTTGTAATCTTTTTAATTTTGTAAGCGAAATCTATTTGTAAGAAAAAAAATGTTAATGCATAAGCATGGGATGACTCCGCGGGCCGCCGCGCTGTGTCGTGGGGAGGATGTTATTAATAAAACAAGCTTATCAATCTATTTTTTTTTATTTACATCCTTTTATCATAACTAGGTCACACCACACACCAGTCTTATCTTTCATTCATAAAAATAACACAATGTCAATGTTACAACAGGCTTATCATTTATATTGTGGTAGGTTGTGGAATGATTAGACAACATCTGTTTTATTTATCCAACTTTTTTCATTCATCCCCATAGATTTTGTTACCTTTACGTTTTAGCACCTTCTCAACTAGGTGGACATGAGGATCTTTTACCTTTTGCAACTCTTGTTCATAGAAAGCACCTAAAATAGGATCATTTTTCACATCTTGCAGCTTATATGTGATGGGGTTAGTATTTTGTACTTTAACAATTTGAAATATTTCCATACTCTAGTTGCCTGTGTAGCTTTTAGAGAATACTGATTTGTATTTACTGATTCTAACATAATCACCTTTCCTATATTTAACAGGTGCTTTCATTTTAATGTGATTATAGACCTTGTTGAGTATGTCTTTAGAATTCAATTTATTTACAGTTATAGGTGCTACTCCTATGGTGGAATGTATCTTTGTATTGTAACGCTTTATAATATCCTTTAATCCTCCTCGACTCCAATTGTATGAACCATTCAGGCTAAAATGCTGCCATAGCCAATGTTTTATGGTTCTTATTAATCGTTCTGCCATGGAAGCTTTCATAACACTATAGGTAGAGTAGTGGTTTATGTTGTGCTGTTTCATGAGAGCTTGAAACTTGCCGTTGTAAAATTCATATCTGTGTATCTCTTTTACCACCTGAGCTTTACTCATCCTTAAAGGAGGTGTGATGGTGGTCGTGATGGTGGTGGTGATGGTGGTGGTATTGTGGGAATAACTTTATCGATGTGATCTAAAATGTATGCATATATCCAATGTGTAGCATTGGATGGTGATGATGATGATGATGGATGTCAAAATGTTGTGGAAAAAAACGGGTACACCCATTCTACGTTTCATTTTAAACCTCATTATTTTATTAACTGCAAGACTTGCTATCTTTTCACCTAAACTGGATGATTCATGCCAACGTTGATCAGCTGCAGCTGCTAATTCTAAATCAGCTCTATGTCTTGCTTCTAGTGACTGGTTTTGGGAGTATGCAATATCGTATTGTTTACACGCCTCATCCAACGGGTTGATACCCTTATCGTTGCGAAGCAATCTTTTCTCCAATTTAGTGTTGGGTTCACAATAATTGTATCCTGGTATGTGAAGCTCAAACGGGAGTATATTTATTAAGTGGTTAATTAATCCACCACCACCTTTAAGAGATGTTTTCACATCAACTTTACGCTATTGAACAAAATGATATTGAAAATTATATGCAAATTCTCATGAAAACAAATGCATATCGACGAGGATTCATACCTACAGGTCAAGTTCAAGGTGATAAAAGCGATAAATATAATGATTGAATAAAAAAATATTTGATTCAAAATAAAATAATCAAGAGTGGTGGTGGTGAAACTATCATCAACAAGAAATACTTTCCAAATACTGACTATATTTATTGGGATGATTCAAATGAACTTGTGGATCGCTTACGTCTTCTCATCGCATCTCAGAGTGTAGGTAACAATTCTCACTCTAATGAAATTAATACAATAATTGAAGAAATGGTAGAGAGTGGGATTATAATAAAGTGATCACCAACATGGGATGCTCATCAACAACAATCATCAGTCAACAGGTTGTTCATCAGGCTGTTCATCAGACTGTTCATCAGGCTGTTCATCAACCTACAGGCTGTTCATCAACCATCATATTATCTCTTGATTACGTTGAATATATAGTTTACTTGCATTCACATGCATCACACACACTCAACATGGCTGTTAATGGGGGAAATGTTTGAAAAATTACTCAGTAATCACCACCACCACCACGTATTTTATTCAAACCGTGTGGATAGGAGGTGCGCCACGGCCCGCCGCGTGGAGACGTCGGAGCAATGAAATACTCTTTCAAACATTTCCCCCATTAACAGCCATGTTGAGTGTGTGTGATGCATGTGAATGCAAGTAAACTATATATTCAACGTAATCAAGAGATAATATGATGGTTGATGAACAGCCTGTAGGTTGATGAACAGCCTGATGAACAGTCTGATGAACAGCCTGATGAACAACCTGTTGACTGATGATTGTTGTTGATGAGCATCCCATGTTGGTGATCACTTTATTATAATCCCACTCTCTACCATTTCTTCAATTATTGTATTAATTTCATTAGAGTGAGAATTGTTACCTACACTCTGAGATGCGATGAGAAGACGTAAGCGATCCACAAGTTCATTTGAATCATCCCAATAAATATAGTCAGTATTTGGAAAGTATTTCTTGTTGATGATAGTTTCACCACCACCACTCTTGATTATTTTATTTTGAATCAAATATTTTTTTATTCAATCATTATATTTATCGCTTTTATCACCTTGAACTTGACCTGTAGGTATGAATCCTCGTCGATATGCATTTGTTTTCATGAGAATTTGCATATAATTTTCAATATCATTTTGTTCAATAGCGTAAAGTTGATGTGAAAACATCTCTTAAAGGTGGTGGTGGATTAATTAACCACTTAATAAATATACTCCCGTTTGAGCTTCACATACCAGGATACAATTATTGTGAACCCAACACTAAATTGGAGAAAAGATTGCTTCGCAACGATAAGGGTATCAACCCGTTGGATGAGGCGTGTAAACAATACGATATTGCATACTCCCAAAACCAGTCACTAGAAGCAAGACATAGAGCTGATTTAGAATTAGCAGCTGCAGCTGATCAACGTTGGCATGAATCATCCAGTTTAGGTGAAAAGATAGCAAGTCTTGCAGTTAATAAAATAATGAGGTTTAAAATGAAACGTAGAATGGGTGTACCCGTTTTTTTCCACAACATTTTGACATCCATCATCATCATCATCACCATCCAATGCTACACATTGGATATATGCATACATTTTAGATCACATCGATAAAGTTATTCCCACAATACCACCACCATCACCACCACCATCACGACCACCATCACACCTCCTTTAAGGATGAGTAAAGCTCAGGTGGTAAAAGAGATACACAGATATGAATTTTACAACGGCAAGTTTCAAGCTCTCATGAAACAGCACAACATAAACCACTACTCTACCTATAGTGTTATGAAAGCTTCCATGGCAGAACGATTAATAAGAACCATAAAACATTGGCTATGGCAGCATTTTAGCCTGAATGGTTCATACAATTGGAGTCGAGGAGGATTAAAGGATATTATAAAGCGTTACAATACAAAGATACATTCCACCATAGGAGTAGCACCTATAACTGTAAATAAATTGAATTCTAAAGACATACTCAACAAGGTCTATAATCACATTAAAATGAAAGCACCTGTTAAATATAGGAAAGGTGATTATGTTAGAATCAGTAAATACAAATCAGTATTCTCTAAAAGCTACACAGGCAACTAGAGTATGGAAATATTTCAAATTGTTAAAGTACAAAATACTAACCCCATCACATATAAGCTGCAAGATGTGAAAAATGATCCTATTTTAGGTGCTTTCTATGAACAAGAGTTGCAAAAGGTAAAAGATCCTCATGTCCACCTAGTTGAGAAGGTGCTAAAACGTAAAGGTAACAAAATCTATGGGGATGAATGAAAAAAGTTGGATAAATAAAACAGATGTTGTCTAATCATTCCACAACCTACCACAATATAAATGATAAGCCTGTTGTAACATTGACATTGTGTTATTTTTATGAATGAAAGATAAGACTGGTGTGTGGTGTGACCTAGTTATGATAAAAGGATGTAAATAAAAAAAAATAGATTGATAAGCTTGTTTTATTAATAACATCCTCCCCACGACACAGCGCGGCGGCCCGCGGAGTCATCCCGTGCTTATGCATTAACATTTTTTTTCTTACAAATAGATTTCGCTTACAAAATTAAAAAGATTACAAATTTGTCTTACAACTCTCTAGAGTGATATTTTAAAGGAGTCACACCGTGTTTATTGCGTTTTTTTTTTTACTACATGCTTTTTCTTACAACTAGTGATTAAACATTTGTTCTACAACTAGATTGATTAACATAGATTTCGCTTACTAAATTAAAAAGGTTATAAATTTGTCTTACACTTAAAGTGGTTAACATAATTTAAGATACACTCGCTAAATCATAAATTGAAAGAATTGGAACTACATCAATATGATCACCTAAAACACAAAGCAATATCGATATAAATTTTTTAAAAAAATCCTTATTATCAGACGGTATGATGTGTCTAAACACAAATTCATCTACCCTAGCAAGTTCCTCCATCCACTCATTATACTCTACGTTGGTATCACCGAGATGAGAAGCAAAGTGTTCCTGTACATCATCCAGAAAATTGATCATGTTGTAGTAGTAGTCATCACGAGTAAATAAGTACATGTAGTGTAACAATGTTCTCGCTTGTGTAAAAAAGTTGTTTGTAGACATTGGTATTGTCCAACAGGATAGCAGTTGATGTGTCTTTAAACTATTCAACCATTGTAACTTGTGTTGTTTCATTACCTCATCGTCTGTAAATAAAAAGAAAAAAAAAAAATATAAATTATCTAGGTAAGATGTATTTAAAATTACATAAGACTAAAAATACTTACTTGAAGAATCCATTATAAGGAAATCTGAAAAGAAAAAATAAAAAAAAAAATACTCACATGATTACATAGTAGTAGTAGTAGTAGTAGGTGAGTCTATATATGGTTGTTGCAGGTGGATTTGGGTACAAATTTCTTCCTGAAGCTTTTACCAACATTTTCTCCTTTGATAACACACATTGTTTTTGATTTTAAGAGAACCATTTGCTCTGCAGGAAGATCATTAAATCTAGTTGGTAGTGTAACAAACCCACAACTTAGCTCTAATAAAGTTTGAGTTTTAGTTGAATCAAACTTTGAAATGGTTTGTGTGCAATTGTGCACTAAATAAGGTCTATCTTTTTCCAAATCACAAAACTTCACCCAAACTTTATCACCTTTTTCGTTCAAAGCATCTAATGCCATTGCAAAAAATGAATTAACTTACTTTCTCAAAAAAATACTTTTAATTAAAAGAACAACAGTTGTGTTACGAATCTAGTTATGATATAAATTTAAGTCTTGTACGATACCCTCGTTTATAAACATTTTTAGTGGAAACTGTGGTTTTTTTGCAAACTTTGCGGTAGGAAGTGTGTTAGAACAGTTCTCACGTTATTACATTATCAATTTTGACTATTTCATCATACATACCTTCATTTCAGTGGAAAACTATGTGGTTTTCATGATAAACTTCGCAGAGTTGGCGGGAAGTGCTTTGAACAGATCTCACACTCATTGTTCTTGGAGGTTAACGTTAATAAATGGTATCCTCTAAGAGGTGGAAGTAATTACATTCCACTACCAGGATGGGTGCAAAAAAAGTATGCTGTTGTTAATGTAAACAATACAGATAACGCTTGTTTTATGTGGAGTGTGGTAGCGACAATGTATCCGGTTGATAAGAATAGTAATCGTGTGAGTTCATATCCAATGTACAGAGATGTTCTAAAAATAGAGGGTATAAACACACCTGTAAACATTCAAGATATAAAACGTTTTGAAAAACTTAACGAAGTATCCAATAATGTGTATGGTATTGAAGAGAATCAATTGATTCAACCTATGTATATTTCACAACAATTAGTGAACAAAGGTAATACAAACCATATAAATCTTCTCTACTTTGAAAATAAAATTGGAAAAGCTCACTATACGTGTATAAAAAACCTATCTAGACTATTGAGCTCTCAAGTGAGTAGCAGTAAAAGAAAACAACGGGTTTGTGATGGGTATTTACGAAATTTCACTTCAAAATTTACCTACAAACGACACATTGAGATTGGGTGTCTTAAAAAACTAGTGAAACTACCTACCTAGATGAAAATAAATACATTAAATTCACAAATTTTCATCACCAACTGAAGGTACAATTTGTTATTTACGCAGATTTTGAATTAATTTTATCACCGATAAATAATGATAGAAATGCAGATGAAAAACATTAAACACTTTAAACACACACAAACATATAGCCTATAGTTTTGCATACTACGTCTGTTGTGATTACAATCCAGACTTATCAAAGTTTGTTACATATCGCGGAAGCGATTGCGTTGAAAAATTTGTTGATAACCTACACAAAGACGCTGAATGGATTATTAATATTTTACAAACTAATGTACCACCCATACACGTAGAGGAAACCAACAATACAATTTGTCACATATGTGAGAAGAGTCTTGAAGGTGTGGATTGTTCAAAAATAACAATAGATCATTGTCACCTTACAGGTAAAATAAGAGGTAGGACACAGAGTTCATGTAACGTACTCTATACAACACCCAAATTCATACCGGTGGTGTTTCACAACTTGAGTGGTTACGATAGTCATCTGTTCATTAAACAATTGGCTCAAGGTGGAGGAGGAGGAGGAGGTGGAGGATCAATTACTTGTATTCCACACAACAAAGAAAAATATATTTCATTTGAGAAGAAAATCTCTTTCAACTCTTTCAAATTTATGTCCACCAGTCTGCAGAAACTTGTTAAAAATCTAGAATCAAATCAATTTAAAATACTACCAAAATTCATATGCACACGTAATATGATGGAACTTTTAACACGTAAAGGTGTATTTCCATATGAGTATGTAGACTGTTGGGATAAACTTGGAAGAAACCTCACTACCACCTAAAGAAAAATTTTATAGCACACTGAGTGATTCATACATCTCTGATGGTGATTATGAGTATGCTCAGGTGGTGTGGGATACATTCAACATTAAAACCTTGGGAGAGTACAGTGATCTCTATCTAAAAACGGATGTTTTACTATCGACGGAAATGTTTGAAAATTTCCGCACCATATGTTTAAACACTAACAAGTTGGATCCATGTCAATATCTAACAACTCCTTCACTTTCATGGAATGCTATGATGAAATACACTGGAGTTGATCTTGAACTACTGATTGATTATGAGATGATTCGATTTATCAAGTCAGGTATTCGAGGTGGTGTTAGTCAGGTATCAAAACGATGCTGTAAAGCAAACAACAAATTCATGAAAGACTGTAATCTAAACGAAGAAAGTACTTTCTTGTCTATTTAGATGTTAACAATCTGTATGGTGATAGTATGTGAAGATATCTTCCAATCAACAACTTTCGATGGTTAAATGAAACTCAAATAACACAGTTTGATGTGACTCAGATAGAAGCTGACTCTGATGACGGATATTTCCTAGACTTGGAGTATCCTCACATCTACATCATGCACACAATGATTATCCGTTCTGTGAAGAAACAAAAAAACCACCTGGTGGTAAAACTAATAAATTGCTGCTCACCCTTCAAAACAAACAGCACTATGTCAAACACTATCTGAATCTCAAACAGTGTTTGCAAAATGGTTTAATTTGTAAGAAAATTCATAGAGTCTTAACGTTTCATCAATCACCTTGGTTGAGATCATACATCGATCTTAATTCACAAAAAAGAGTGAAGCAAAAACTCGTTTGAAAAAGACTTTTTTAAACTAATGTATAATGCTATTTTTGGAAAGACATTGAAAATGTTGATAAGAGAGTTGAAATTAAGCTTTACACTCAATGGGAGGATAAAGCAACAAAAACTAAATGTAAATATGGTCTGGATCGATACATATCAAGACCCAACTTTCACAGCTGTACAATATTCTGTGAGGATTTGGTTGCTGTGCAATTGAATAAAGAAAATGCCTTTTACAATAAACCTATAAGCGTAGGATTTACAGTGTTAGAGCTATCAAAATTTGTTATGTACGATTTTCACTATAAGTATATGCTAAGAAAGTATGGTGAAAACAATATACTAGCTACAACTAGCTGTACAACGACACAGACTCTTTTATTTATGAAATCAAAACTGAGGATTTTTATAACGATATTAAAATAGACTTGGATAGATTTGATACATCCGACTTTTCCGCTGATATAAATACAATCTACCGTTAGTCAACAAAAAAAGTTGTAGGTCTAATGAAAGATGAAAACCATGGAAAAATTATGACAAAGTTTATCGGTTTACAATCTAAAATGTATGCCTACACATTGGATGATGATGATGATGATGATGGATGTCAAAATGTTGTGGAAAAAAACAAGGGTGTTACAGCGTCTGTAGTGAGAAAGTTACATTTTGAAAATTACGTAAATTGTCTTAATCTATCTCAAAGCTACTACAACAACATATGCACCTCTCCTCCTCTACACATTTTTCTAGATATTGTATTCAAAAATATACACTACTTTTATTTATAAAACCTTTAGTATTATTATTACAACCTTAATTAGGTGCATTGTGCTTCAGTTAAAAACTCAGATTTGATAATGGACAACCTTCGATCGCTCTAAACAATCACGTGTGATCTACTTTTATCAAAACCACAGATGCTGACGTCATTGGCATCATAACAACCAGTTGATTAGAGTTCATATTATCAAGCAAATGAACAAAAAAATGTAAAACTAAATTCAACCTTATAACGACCAGTTTAGTGACCCCTGGTCGCTTTACACCAATCACAGACCGTAAAGCGACCAAAAACCAGATATCGTAGGTCTCTCAAACAGTACTAAACATAGGCAAACAGAGTTCATATCGAGCAAATCCACAAAAATGCAAACTAAAATCAACCTTAAAACATAGCACATAAGACACATTTTACAATACAGAATAAGTGATCCAGAACCCGTAATTCCTATCTACTTATATGTAAAATACATAATATTGAAGAGAAACACTGATAATTTTAGAGGTGTCAAATCACATTAGACATGCTGTAGTATATTTAGTATCAGCATTGCACCCGTGCGAAGCCGGGGCGGTTCGCTAGGTTATAATATAATGGTATGTTTAGGTAATAATGTTATTAAAGGTTACACATGAGATGGTTTATATGTTTAGTCA
>CANUEU010000004.1:0-54306 GCA_948098915.1 Lampropteryx suffumata
GTTTTAAGGGGTTGTAGGGGTTTTTAGGGGTTGTAGGGATTTGTAGGATTTTTTAGGGGTTGTAGGGGTTTTTAGGGGTTGTAGGGATTTTTAGGGGTTGTAGGGGTTTGTAGGGGTTGTGGGGGTTTTTAGGGGTTTTTAGGGGTTGTAGGGGTTTGTAGGATTTTTTAGGGGTTGTAGGGGTTTTTAGGGGTTGTTGGGATTTTTAGGGGTTGTAGGGGTTTGTATGGGTTGTTGGGGTTTTTAGGGGTTTTTAGTAGTTGTAGGTGTTTGTAGGGGTTTTAAGGGGTTGTAGGGGTTTTTAGGGGTTGTAGGGGTTTTTAGGGGTTGTAGGGATTTGTACGATTTTTTAGGGGTTGTAGGATTTTTTAGGGGTTGTAGGGGTTTTTAGGGGTTGTAGGGGTTGTAGGGGTTGTAGGGGTTTTTAGGGGTTGTAGGGGTTTGTAGGGGTTTTTAGGGGTTGTAGGGGTTTGTAGGGGTTTTTAGGGGTTGTAGGAATTTTTAGGGGTTGTAGGGGTTTTTAAGGGTTGTAGGGGTTTTTAGGGGTTGTAGGGGTTTTTAGGGATTGTTGGGGTTTTTAGTGGTTTTTTAGGGGTTGTAGGGGTTTTTAGGGGTTGTAGGGGTTTGTAGGGGTTTTTAGGGGTTGTAGGGGTATTTAGGGGTTGTAGGGATTTTTAGGGGTTTTTAGGGGTTGTAGGGGTTCTTAGGGGTTTTTAGGGGTTGTAGGGGTTTGTAGGAGTTTTTAGGGGTTGTAGGGGTTCGTAGGATTTTTTATTGGTTGTAGAGGTTTTTAGGGGTTTTAGGGGTTTGTAGGGATTTTTAGGGGTTGTAGGGGTTTTAAGGGGTTGTAGGGGTTGTAGGGGTTTTTAGGGGTTGTAGGGGTTTGAAGGGATTTGTAGGGGTTGTAGTGGTTTGTAAGGGTTTTTAGGGGTTGTTGGGGTTTTTAGGGGTTGTAGGGGTTTGTAGGGGTTTTTAGGGGTTTGTAGGGATTTTTAGGGGTTGTAGGGGTTTGTAGGGATTTTTAGGGGTTGTAGGGGTTTTTAGGGGTTGTAGGGATTTTTAGGGGTTGTAGGGGTTTTTAGGGGTTGTAGGGGTTTGTAGGGGTTTTGAGGGGTTGTAGGGGTTTTTAGGGGTTGTAGGGATTTTTAGGGGTTGTAGGGGTTTGTAGGGGTTTTTAGGGGTTGTAGGAATTTTTAGGGGTTGTAGGGGTTTTTAAGGGTTGTAGGGGTTTTTAGGGGTTGTAGGGGTTATTAGGGGTTGTAGGGGTTTTTAGGGGTTGTTGGGGTTTTAAGTGGTTTTTTAGGGGTTGTAGGGGTTTTTAGGGGTTGTAGGGGTTTGTAGGGGTTTTTAGGGGTTTTAGGGGTATTTAGGGGTTGTAGGGATTTTTAGGGGTTTTTAGGGGTTGTAGGGGTTCTTAGGGGTTTTTAGGGGTTTTAGGGGTTTGTAGGGGTTTTTAGGGGTTGTAGGGGTTCGTAGGATTTTTTATTGGTTGTAGAGGTTTTTAGGGGTTTTAGGGGTTTGTAGGGATTTTTAGGGGTTGTAGGGGTTGTAGGGGTTTTTAGGGGTTGTTGGGGTTTTTAGGGGTTGTAGGGGTTTGTGTGGGGGTTTTAAGGGGTTGTAGGGGTTTTTAGGGGTTGTAGGGATTTGTAGGATTTTTTAGGGGTTGTAGGGGTTTTTAGGGGTTGTAGGGATTTTTAGGGGTTGTAGGGGTTTGTAGGGGTTGTGGGGGTTTTTAGGGGTTTTTAGGGGTTGTAGGGGTTTGTAGGATTTTTTAGGGGTTGTAGGGGTTTTTAGGGGTTGTTGGGATTTTTAGGGGTTGTAGGGGTTTGTATGGGTTGTTGGGGTTTTTAGGGGTTTTTAGTAGTTGTAGGTGTTTGTAGGGGTTTTAAGGGGTTGTAGGGGTTTTTAGGGGTTGTAGGGGTTTTTAGGGGTTGTAGGGATTTGTACGATTTTTTAGGGGTTGTAGGATTTTTTAGGGGTTGTAGGGGTTTTTAGGGGTTGTAGGGGTTGTAGGGGTTGTAGGGGTTTTTAGGGGTTGTAGGGGTTTGTAGGGGTTTTTAGGGGTTGTAGGGGTTTGTAGGTGTTTTTAGGGGTTGTAGGGGTTTTTAGGGGTTGTAGGGGTTTTTAGGTGTTGTAGGGGTTTTTAGGGGTTTTTAGGGGTTTGTAGGGGTTTTTAGGGGTTGTAGGGGTTTTTAGGGGTTTTTAGGGGTTGTAGGGGTTTGTAGGGGTTTGTAGGGGTTTTTAGGGGTTGTAGGGGTTTTTAGGGTTTGTAGGGGTTTTTAGGGGTTGTAGGGATTTTTAGGGGTTGTAGGGATTTTTAGGGGTTGTAGGGGTTTTTAGGGGTTGTAGGGATTTTTAGGGGTTGTAGGGGTTTTTAGGGGTTAAACCCGCGAGCTGTATACAGCTCGCGCACCACGCAACCTCTAGTTATAATATATAAGTGTATCTAATTAAGTAATTATATGAGTATAATTTTCCATACATAATTATTTATCAGCAAAAGCATCGACATGTATATATTAAGGTTCACTTATAAATACCTACCTAAACAAGTATCACTTTGAAACACTGATAAAACTAGATATTCTAACCTAACCTTAACCTAGGTACACACAACAAAGGACAAGAATCATTTATTAAAAGTAAACATGTTTTTTTTCCGCAAAAACTTCATCCATTTTATAATAACTCTTATGTATTAATTAATTTTTTACATACTCTTTGAAGTTGGCGTCTATCATATTCGTTATTTGTACTGGTAGGTATGTTATTGTATAATTTGATTGCAGTACAATAATAACTTTTCGAAACTTTTGCAAGTTGTGTCATAGGTACAACCAGTTGATCCCAATACCTAGTATTAATATTGTGTATGTCCTTCTTAGTCCTCATATTGCCTAGGTTTTCTCTAACATGTAATAAATGTTGATAGATGTATTCACCAGTCATTGTCATTATGCCTAATTCCTTAAATCGCTGTCTACATGAGTCCATTTGTTTTAAACCTAATATATATCTCACAGCTCGTTCAAAATCGTATCAAAATCGGTCGAGCTGAAAAATCAATGAAAATATAAAAATTGAATAAACAACTCAACATATACATACCACATACCATTAACATACCACAACTGTAAAAAAATAACTAAAACTTGGCTATTGGCTCTTACCTACGACGAAGCTGAAGCTTTGATTGTAATCAAAAACTTATAAGTTATAATGCATACACATACACGTACATACACGCACACACACACCCACTCACACACCCACTCACACACACTTTTACATACACATAGTTTTGTGAAGTGAGATACTTAAGTTTTACTTTAATTTAAAATGAATTTACCTGTTTTTTCCTTATTTTTTTCTCACACACACCTGTTTGTTTTTTTTTTAGTTTTTGTTTACCTAGTTTTGTATTGTTTATTTTTTGAATTATCTGACCTCCTATCCTTAGGTTGGGCACTGCAAACAGCGTCACAGTGTCATACTTGTGCATTTTTCAGTGTTCACTTCTGTATTATGTACCTATGTATTACGTTCAAAATAAATAAACTTAATATTATTATTATAGATAGATGGGACCTTGGAGAAAGACATAAGCTACTTTTTACGTAGGTACCCTGCGTGCGAAGCCGCGATCAGCAGCTAGTATTAAATAAACAAATATATATATACAAATAAATAACGTCCGTGTCCGAATTTGTAGAGTGCACGATATGTTCCCAGCCTCGCTTCAAAGGACAGAGGGGCCTCAAAATTCACCAAAAAAGAATACACAACTCTACTATCTCGCTGTCTGCCTCGGTTGCAGGAGCGGTAGATATTTCGTTAGTACCTAAATTCTAATTCTACGTCTGATTTACGACATTTTTGGAAAGTGATTAGCTGGTGCAAAACGACAACCCGGTTGTTTGAAAATAGTTGTTGTTGGTTACCCGGTTGTTCTACAACTATTTTGAAACATGTACTTCGCGGTGTCCGCATCTCTGTCACTACTGTTCTACCTCAGGCCATTAGGAATGTTATATTTAAAAATACGAAGCAAGCATGGGAACATTTACTAATTTTCCCCTATAGTGTACTTCATGTACAGAATGATTTAGGCAACAAATCATCGCTTACCGTTCAGATAAAGCAAAATTGTGTTAGTTATTGTCATTGCAAGCATTCAGTGCACAAATCAAAATTTTTAAGCCAAACAAATTCAAAATCTCCCAAACCAGTCTCCGAGTCTGCTATCTACAAACTTGTAGAAAGTAAACTTAGCGATGGTGATATTAAGGGTGCCTCCCGTATTTTTATTTTAGTGACACGATAGATCCAAATTTTAATGACACTCTCAAATCTCTTGAGATTAAGCACCCCTTTCCTTTTCCTAACTTCCATCTCCCCGATCCACCGCAAGAGAGTGATGACGCTGTTGATGCGACCAGCCAGGACGTGCTCGGTGTCATCATGTCATTCCAGAATGGCTTTGCCGGTGGCCTGGATACTGTGACTCCACAACATCTAAAAAACCTGCTGTCTGGCGGTTTGGGCCATATCGGTGAAGTTCTTCTGGAAGATCAGCTAGGCTTTGGTTCACGAGGCGGCTGCGAAGCCGCAGTACATTCTCTTCGTACATTTTTGGATCAAAATTGCGAGGAGTTCATTTTAAAGGTGCCTTCAATTCCAGGGTGTCTTGCTTAATGAAAATAAAAACAAAATTCCCGAAATTTATCCATTTCTTTGGCAGTGTTATGATTCACCTTCTAAATTGATCTATCGGGACAATATTATTTCATCTGCCGTTGGATGTCAGTAAGGCGACTCCTTTGGTCCAGCCATTTTCAGCCTTGCCATCCATCCGATTATTCAACGTCTCCAATCTGCACTCAATGTCTGGTATTTGGATGACAGAACTTTAGGTGGAGAAGTGGACACTGTTTTTGGTGATCTAAAGCTTATCAGTGACGAATTTCAGCCATACGGTTTCCAGTTCGGAAACCGCAATATTTCATTTCTTTAGTTGATAAGGTGATAACTATTATCAATTAATGCGATTATTCTCTATTTAAGACTTAAATAATTATAAATGCAAGGGTTGTTAACCCCACAATACTTAAAGCTGTGGTTAAACTGCTAAGGGAAGCTAGCTGAGGGGTGGTGACTCCTAAGAGAGTTAAACGACCGAGCCCGATGAGTGTAATAGTACAACTGCTTTATTGTTTCCACCAATGATCGATAATAATTGCAGCGTAAGGCAATGCTAGCTAGGCTAATTTATATATAAAACATCTATTACTAAAAGTTCAATGATGAATCATTGTAAATGTGTGCGTTAGCTCGTACATCTTGCCAACTCAAAAAAAGAGAAAAGGCAGCTCTTATTATCTAATCTAAATTAATAACAATAATATTAGTTCATAATTATAATTAACCAAATAGTTATGTAGAAACAATAGATGCTTGAGGAGTAAAAAGAGTAAATTTAATTATCTTAAAGTAATAATAAATGTCCATGTCCATTTTCAATAAATTTCACTAAACGAAAGCCGATTCAAAAAACGATTGAGATGAGATGATACATACCTACGTATGTATCATCTCATCTCAATCGTTTTTTGGATAAGCTAATTGCCCCCGGTGGGCTCAACTATTTCACTGTACGATTCACAAGGTATTGGGATCGACACTGAACGTGGGGGTTTAGGAGGCGCATTACCTCTATTTACACTTAAATTGACCATGCTCACTGATTCACGTAATTCGCAACACTGACTTGCTACGCGTGCGCGGGTGAGGACTGTAGCGCTCACCGGGGCCTTTCCCCCGGGAGAAGTGGCTCTCCACATACGATGTCTCCTTGCCCGAAGACATGCTGCTGCAATTCCTATTACCAGCAACACGGCTAGCATGCCGTACATAATGGAGAACTGATGGACGTCGTGAAGGCTGAGATTAACGGATGACTGCTGTTTCAGATTATTAATCTCGTCCATTACCTGACGATATGTTTGCTCGTGGTTTTCACAGTAAAGTCATCAAAGTTGGCTGCAGAAGTTTTGACGCTATTTAAAATAGATACCTCTGGGGCTTCGATAGAAGGCTGAATGCTTAGCTTTCGTAAGAAGTTGTTGTGAGAGTGAATGGTAAATAGATCACCTTTAAGGGTGCAACCTTGACCAATGTCAAGAATGCTGGTACCCGATAAAGTAGTCATAGTTACATCGTGTGTGCAAAAGGTGCGAACATTGCATTGATTACAACACGAACATAACTAAGAGTTTTGTCGTTGTAATTTGACCCATCTGTTTACACACGGTGAATGTTTGTAATACAATAATACAAGGTGATGTTATTTTTCCTGCATTTATCAATGTTAGATTACATATGCTCTGGTGCAAATCCAGGTCGTTATCAATGTTAGATTACATATGCTCTGGTGCAAATCCAGGTCGTAGGTAGGTTTGTCTGATGTGCACAGTATTTTTTGTTCGGATACATGAAGGCATGCTTGTAGATCATCATCTGTTAGGAATATAACTGAACTGAAACTGAATATAACCGCATCTTTTTGTAGGTTGAATGTTAAATATGGGTAAGTAGGTACAGAATGGTAGGAGTTCCCATCTTTATTTCGTGGGACGCTAATTATATTGTCAAGCTTGTAAATTTCGTTGCTAACAAGTGGAACTTTAATCTCAATGATAAAGTAATTCTTAAAAATATTTGCGAATACCTTTATTAGCTTGTATACGTCTCTTATACTTCCCGTCTCTCGAGGTACCTTTAGATCTCCCTGTAGCTGGGCAGATATAAAGTTAATTTGTTCTTCCAATTGCTCGCTCGTTATGAGGTTTGGATCGATGCGCCCGTGACTGATGTCAGTTACGGTGGCTATGAGTGACGTTTGCATGTGTCTCAGGTTCTCTAGTATGATGCTAGTTGCTAACGCTGATGACGTAATATATAAACCGTTGTCGACGTCAGATCGCAATCGGTTTATGTCTAACGACGAAATTGCGAAAATGCTTCTTGATAACTGAGAACTGTTTGTTCATTATTTGCTCATTGCGTTATATAATGTTGTTTTCAGCTTCAATTACTACAGTTTGATTTTTGATAAGTTTTTTCAAATGATTTTCATTGTATGCTATCTTTTCAATGTCCTTTGCATAGTGCTGGGCAAAGTCATCGTCTAAACACCGAATAGATAGTATGCTACACTACCGACACCATTCTCTAGAAGTCTTTTGTATCGTTCGCTCCAAGAACTCCGTAGAAGTCTGTTGTGGTGCTCAATTTCAGTTAATTCATGGGTTAGCTGATTATTTTTTTGTTGGAGTTGAGAGTTCGATTTCGTTGTCATACCTTTCAGATATCTCACATAAGTCTCTATGTCAGAGATAGCTTGCCAGTACCCTGTCAAATTATAGTACACTACTAGTCTTCACTCGTCTCGTATAAGCTGCAACTTCGATATTTTGTCGAAATAAAGTGTGGTGGACTCGTTTAGCGCGGTAGTGCTAATATGTGAGATATTTTGCGGTGTAGTTGAAGATATCATTATAGCGAAGAGTAAGATAACTAACCTAAATTCATATTTAATTTTTTTTTGCTTATTTCCACGTGCTCCTCTGTTCAAGTTTGCCGGAGGTGGAGTTTGCTGGTCAGTTTGTATTTCTGAGCTTTCGGCATTTTCTTTAGCTGTTTGAATTGGCAATAGTACAAGCTTTGTTACAGGTCGTTTAATGATATTATTTTCAGTTTTATTAGACACGACCCTGTCCATATGTCCTGTAAAATCCACGCCAGTGTGCGTGAATGGGCGGGAAGGTGTGACTCTGGCTCGTGGTAGATTGGCCATAACTTGGTGCTGTTTTTCCGTGCTAAAGCACCGACATGTTATACATGTTCCAAGCTAATTTTTAACAGTTCTCATGCCGCTTATAATCCAATATTTTTCCCTCAGGTAAGACAGTTTAAGTCGTGGTCCACCGTGTAGAGTTGTAATGTGAGCTTGATTTATAATTAACTCGGAGAAACGGCTGTGGCTGGACAAGATTATTGGATGTTTAGCGTTGCTGCTTACTGTAAAATGACTGAAACGGCCACCTACTCTTAAGATCCCAGCTTCATCTAAGTAGGGCGAGAGATTCTCTAGTAGATTTTTGGACCGTAAGTGACCTTTGACTTTAATAATTTCCAACTCGGTTCCAAAATCGATAGCTTGCACATACTTGGTTATTAGTTCATAAGCTTTGTTTATTTCTACAGTCGATAAAACAGTGTCATACTCGATACGTTTGTGACGTAACGCTGCACTGAAACGTGATACCCACGCTACTACCTTTGCGGTACGTGTGATTGAGCTATTGTTTATTAATAATTAATTTATGAATGACATGCTTGGTTGATGTAAGGCTGAGTTTACACTAACCCTCTTCGTTTCAAGTGTCGGTGTCTTGTAAGTTTTGTTTATGATGTTACTGGGCTTAAAGTTAGTTAACCATTCTGGGCCATTCCACCAAAGCGGGTTGCTCAGAAGTTTAGCTACAGTTAATCCTCTAGTGGCGTAGTCAGCGGCATTGTCCTCAGATCGGACATGGTTCCAGTTTGATGCTGGTAGGATTTCAGTTATCTGTTGAACTCGATTCGAGACGAACTGTTTCCAGCGTAATAAATCACCATGAAGCCAACCTAGTACTACAGTGGAGTCGGTCCATACGTAAACATCAAAATCGTTATTTGTAAGAGAAGCTTTTATGACTTGCATAAGTTGAGCTAGTAGTAAAGCACCGCACAATTCTAGGCGCGGCAGTAAGATCTTTTTCTTCAGTGGCGCCAGCTTAGTTTTCGCTACGACGAGTCGTATTGTACACTCGCCTTTATCATCGTGCGCTGCTAAATACACGGCGCAGGCATAAGCCTTATCTGATGCGTCGCTATAGCCGTTTAATTAAAATGTTTTCTGTGTATTACCTAAATACCTAGGGATATCAAACTGATTCACATTTTGAAGATCATTTCGTAGCTGTACCCATTCGTTTTGGGTTTGTTCCGGGATTGGATCATCCCATCCTACAAGAAGACCATGTGGTTTGAAATATTATTTTAGCTCGAATAGTCAATGGCGAGAGCCATCCCAACGGATCAAATATCTTTGATATTTATGAAAGTAGCTGGCGTTTCGTGTTACATCTCTCGGCGTGCTCTATTTTATTTGTAACACAAATGAGTCAGACCAGGGTATCCACCTCAGCCCTAGCGTGTTTCGCGATTCGTGACATTTAAATTCAAAGGGCTTATCATAGGGCTATATTATAGGGTATTTTGAGGCTTCGTCTTTAGCTAGCTGACGCAAAGTGCGCATCACCAAGTAAGGAGCAGCTTTAGTTCCGTACGTGACGGTTGTTAGTAAGTATTCCTGAAGCGGCTCGTACAGAGACTCTCTCTAGATAATAGATGATGTAGATGATGATCTTTTTCTCTAATTATAATCTGGCGAAAAAATTTTTCTATTTCGGCAACGATGACGTATTTGTATTGCCTCCAGTTCAAAATCAAGGTTGGTAGATCATGCTGCAAATTCGGGCCACATTCCATGACGTCATTAAGGCTAAGGCCGGAGCTTGTTTTAGAAGAAGCGTTAAACACTACACGCAGTTTGGAAGTATTAGATTCGGGCTTTAGGACTCCGTGATGAGGCATGTGGCATGTAGTGTGGTCACCCGGGTTTGCTAAGCGCATATGACCAAGTTTTTGGTATTCGTTGATGAACTGTTTATAGCTATTTAAATACACTTCATTTTTTGTCATTTTGCTTTTTAGCTGCATGAATTGCGCTGTCGCTTTTGCTTTAGAGCTTTTCTTCGTAGTTTCGCTTCATTGGTAGAGCTACCTCATACCTACCGTCTTCAAGTCGCTTAGTATTAGATTTATAATGCTCTTCGCAATATTGTTCCTCTTGAGTGAGGTCAGACGATGTGTTAGGTATTTCCTCCATCTCCCAGTATTTCGCGATTTCGTCCAAGTTGTTGGCAACAATACTGCAGCTAAACGTTTTGACGTTTCCCGACAGAATCCAGCCTAATTTTGTTCGTTGAGCTAATGGTGCGTGGAGCGAACCTTTGACTAGACTACTCATGATTATATCTGAGTATACGCAAGCGTCTAGCAAAATGTCGATAGGTTTCGACACATTATACTCTAGGTCTGCAAGGTTCATGTGTTGAATATGAGGCCAGGATCGCTTAGAAAATGAACTTTTGGGAAGGTCGCTAATGATACATGCTTCCGTATTAAACACGTAGTCATCGTAGATAAATTTGCACTGAAGAGTAATAAGCTGTTTGCTTTGTTTATGAACTATACCTACGCCAGATGCTGAAGCTTTAAATATCTGGCGTGGCAGCCCTAATAGCTGTGCGGCATTTTCAGATATTAATGTTATCTGAGAGCCCTGGTCGAGCAATGCTCGTAGTGTGACGTAGTTACCGTCGTATGCCTTAATTTTTAATAGAACAGTGGCTAATACAACTTCTTCATTATCAACAGACACGTTATGCTGTGTGTGGCTTGTTGCTGAACGGTTTAGTTGAAGTTGACGATGTTATTAATAGAGGTGAGTTTTGCTCAGCAGTGGGCACTGATCTAGATTGCAGTGACCCGGCGCATGCGTCATGCAACTTTGTATGGTGGTCTTCTTTGCATACCTTGCTCCTTTTAATTGAGCAACATTTATTGCTTGAGTGTTTAAACAAACAATTTTTATATAGCTGAAGTTTCGTAACTGTCCTCAATTTCGTATCCGGTGACATGTTAATGAACTGTTGACATCGGTATAGCTCGTGCTTAAAATTACACAGAGGGCGTTTACACGTGGATGCACTTGTAGAAGCAGCATGATATTTTGATTAATATCTGTTAGTGTAGTGATTTGGCTTATAGTTGTTTGTCTTAGCATGATAGACTGGAGCTGGCTTAGCTATAGTTGAATGATGATCTTTCTCTCTCTTATGAGTAGGTTCGAGCGCAACAAACTTATTCTCGTGAAAGGTCATAAGCTCGTTAAGAGTTGGTAACTCTCTAGGAAACTTCCGTGCTTCCTTGTAAGAGTTGTAAGTTTCACTGTCTAGCTTTTTCGTCAGTAGATGGATTAGTATAGGGTCCCAAGAGTTAGTATCTACACCTAAGTTATGAATGGCGTGAATACATTCATTAGTGGTGTCAAAGATACGTTTGAGCTCGTATGACGTTTGCTTGCTGATGCTGGGCTGATTCAAAAATGTTTCAATTAGGGTGGTAAATAAAACTTGCGGGTTATCGTAGCGATGTGTCAATATCTCCCAAGCAACTTCGTAGTTTTCTGCTGAGATATTTAAGTGTTCAGCACTTTAGGCGCTCCGCTTCTCCCTTTACTTTACCTTTGAGATGTTGCATTTTTTGAGCTTCAGATAGAAAACTATTGTTATGTATCGACTCTGAGAATAAATCGAAAATGTAGGCCAGTAAGTATATTTGCGGAGTATTTCATTTACCAGTAGGTATTTCAAGTAAAGGAGTAGATTGTTGAAGATGAGATGTAGCTGATAATTTATGGTTTAACGCCTTCTTAGTCATCTTAAATGAAGCTTCCTGTCTGATAAATCCATCTTGGTAAACCTCGTCTTCACCTTCAAGAATATTATCTATTTCAAGATGAAGTTTGTCAATAGCGTTCCATCTAGTTTGGATGCTGCCCAGCTCGTCTTCTAGCTCCCACTTCTCACTAATATCGTTTACCTTAATGCTCGATATTAGTCGCTTGAATGCTCGAAAGTTAGTCCTTTGCAAGGACAAAAGTTCGTCCACTTTGTTAGTAGAACCAGTCTCGGTATAAGTACCTATACCTATACCCATACCTGTACCCGACCCTGAAGGTTTTCCGCCTTGTAAGGCTCATAAGCTGCTATTTTCGCTCTTGTATCACTATAATGTTTATTCATACGATCGTAAATAGACTCCTGAAAATACCTTTGAGATTTATTCGGCAAAGTTGCAATTGTATTATTGTTAAGATCGAACTCTCCCCAGAGGTTATCTAAGGTGTTTAATCTTAACTTCAGATACTCCGAGGTCTTTCGATGAGCTGAATCCTTGTCAAAGTTAGTGCCGATGCGCTGAAGCTCGGTGACGATTTCTGCTTGGCGGTTGAATATAGCTTCGAAATTCGTCATGATACACCGTTACACTGTACAACTCACTTCCTGTGGCTATGAAAATCATAGAAAGTCCCACTACATTAATGAAGTCTGCATTGATAAAGCTTTTGTTGGAGGGGTGCTTCTATACAGTTGATGACTTTAAATTAAGAAAAATGTGATTATTTGACATACATGCTACTCTTTTATATTATTATAATGTTTTTAGGCTTAAGTATTTCAGACACAATGTAAAAATTATTATTGAATAAACTCTATTATTTCTTTCTATTTTTCTTTACCTTCGCTTTAGGTAACCATGTTTCTCGCGTCACAAATAATTAAAATAAAACAAGCAATACTAAATTTAATGTCATCAAGTGAATAAAAACCAGGATATTTACTACAAATTTAAACCAAATTAAAAAAAAAATACTTTCTTGATATCTCTTATGGCAAAAACGTGTACCGTAGGAGACCATGGTACACCTTTTTTTCTCTAAGTCAAATTGGGGCAAATTGGGACAAAACATTATTTTAAATCCTGTTAGTATACATATCAGGGAACGCTAAAGTAGTCGTATCTCCTTGTCGGGAGACAGCGGTTAATACGAAAACTCGATTTGAATTTTCAAAACATAAAAAATAGGAGGGTTTTGAAAAAAATACTGTAAAAGCTAACTTCCTTAGCCATATGAGAATATGCTTGAATTACGTTGCAAGTGTTAAGTACCACGCTTTTTTTTTATGTAAAATAAGTAACAGTTTATCAACAAATATTTAAAAAAAAAAACGATCTGAAAGTGTCATATTACAAATTTTCCTACATCATTCAATCCACTTCCTTACATTCAAGTTCAAACTATCGCTATTTAAGGTTAGAGAAATTTATTGACTCATAAAGAACAGGGTTCACTTATAATGAGCTAAGGCTTCTCAGTAAGTGATTTATTTTGTAAATCTTATGAGAAATAAATAATCTTTAACCGTAACCGTACCAACCTCTTTGATAAACAAATAAATACAGGCAGTTTTATTATAGTATATTATGTTTTTAAACAATAAAAACATTATTTTGTCTATTTTAACGGCATTTCATAGATGCGGTTTTATTTCTTATTCAACGAAAGTAATCCACACAGTAATCATTGGTTGTTATTACTGTGTAATAATTACCATGGAAGAGATGCAAAGAGTTGTAGGGATGCTAGAAATTGAAAACAATCAAGCCGGCAATGTTGTCCGGCATTTCAGTGTTCATCGAAGCGTAATTTTCCGACTGGAGTCGTTATTGCGACACAGGTGATCAGCCTAAACAGCTCCCAGGCCGAGGGCGTAGTACCACTCGTCGTCAAGACCGATACATCCAGGTAAAATATAAACGTGAACCAAAGCTGACTGCCCAAGAGATCGCATCAAGGCTACAGAATGCTGCTATTTGTCCCTAAACTGTGCGAAACAGACTGCGAGAGAATGGTCTAGGTGCACGTCGTCCAATCAGATGCCCACAGATCCGTCACGGAAATCGAGCTTGTCGTATTTAATGGTGTAGACAACGCGTGCTATGGCCGCAAGAACGATGGGATCAATGTTTTGCGACCAATCTCGATTCGGGTTTAAACTACGATACTAGAAGAATGAGGGTATATCGTCGCCCAGGAAATACTGAACGTCTAAAATGTGTCCAGGAAGTCTACCCATACAGCGGTTCGACAGTAATGGTTTGGGCTGGAATAGCTAAAAATCGCAAAATCGATCTCGGTTTTATAAATGGCAATTTCAGCAGTATTCTCCTGATGCTGAAAATTATGTAGAACATGTGCTAGCATCCATTTTCACAAACATTGGGACCTGAGTTTACATTGATCTACGACAATGCCCGCACACACACAGGGCGACGGACTCAAGAATGGGTAAAGGGCAAAAATACGAGTATACGCGCTTTGCCATGGCCAGCTCAATCGCCTGACTTGAATCCCATTGAGTATGTGTGGAATATGCTCCAGAGAAGGGTCCTGAAAGATCTTGACGGAGTTTTAACGGAACAACAGGCAAAAAACCATCATTAACCTCCATTGACTCCATGCAAAATCGTTGCCGACAAGTTTAAAACAACCTAAGAGGAAATATGCTGATTTAAAAGATTTAATTTAAATGCCCAGATGAATAAACATTTTATTATAGAAATTTATCGAGTTTAGTATAGAAATACAACGACCGCGTCGGCAGAGCGAGTCGCACGGGAGCTTTAGTGGCTGTTCACTACGAATTGAAGTTCGCAGTTCGCGTAGGTATGCACGTTAAGTTTCGCTTAACGTGCACACTTGCGATTAGATTATTTGCAATTTGTCAACTCACATTGTGGTACGAAATTTCCGGTGTGAGTAAACAAACGACTTGTCGGTAAAATAAGTTTGGGTTAGTTGATTACAGTACGCACATTCATTTGAATGGCATTTGAACTACTGGTGTTTTAGAACATATGTTTATGGCTCTGTTTATTCCAGAGTTTAGGAGTAGCCGACGCCGCTTACGACAGCGTTTGGTATGAAACTGATTTGAAGGTGCAGAAACTTGTGGTCTTGGTCATTGCCAGGTTGGTACCCAGCTTAATTTTACCACTACTTGATAGCCTGCGTAGCATTAACTATTTTTGTTTAAAAATAATAACATACACAAGATAGATATAACATTTGGGTAGGTGTATATTATCACATTTAATAACATTTGCGTAATAAATAAGAAACGTACATTAAGTGGTTCTGCGGGTGTGAACTGTAATGAAAATTGCGGGATGATGCAATACTAATTTGGCTTTCGAGAAATGCTATGTGGCAAAGAGATGGTAGTTACGGAGCTGCGTAGGACAATGGGAAAGAGTCAATTCATTATAAGGAAGGTGCATGACACCTTACTCAGGTGTTTGGTGTAGGCGGCATCCTTGAGCGATAATCCCAGTAGAAATTCACAGCAAAATCACGAAAGTCAAATAATTTTGAAAGCGGTGTTGCGCCGACGCGTGTTCGCGTAGCCATTTTTTTGTTGAGTCTTTGTAGATGGCGCGCGCTTCAATCGGCGCACGCGTGCGTTCAGCGTTCTTGCTCACACTTAGGCGAGAAGGTTATGAGTGGGAGATGGGGAAAGGGAGTACTCAAAACAGCAAAACGTCTGATTTCACGTTTAGCAAATTGTATCGACGTAACCATAAAGTGTTGAGGAATGTTTATTAAAGTGTTTGTTGCATGACGTGTGACGTGGTGTAACTGTGTTCATGACTATTATTTTACCTCAGCTGGTAGTAACTCAGCCGTCTGCGTCATAGGTTTTGTGTTGGATTCCCCCGAAGGACATTTGTATAATAAACATAGATATTTGTTTTGAGTCTAGGTGTTTCAAAGTATTACTACTCTGTCAAGAAAGTACCGGGAAACGATCAATGATACACAAAATATTAGTTATTCATACATATTTATTCATTCTTCTTTAAAGTAGGTATGCACCTTCAGAAACGTTACATTTACGCCAACAAATAATCCAATCATCAAAAAAAGTTTTTGCTGCGAATTCTCTTATGTCGTTTACCGGATGACAACGGGTGCCACGAAGAATTCGCTTGGAGCCATATCTATTGAATAAGGTGGTTGCTCGATGGTATTTGTTGAGTTTTTGGTCCAAAATTCGTTCATAATGATGGCCTTGTGCGAAGGCGCATTATCGTGGTGCTAAATACAAGAATTTTCTTTCCACAAAACTCGCCTTTTTCCTTTTTTTAATATATAAAATATATTGTTCTCAAATAATATTCTTTATTTAACTTTTTACCTTTTCGCAATAATTCCGAGTGCACAACACCGCGATAGTCAAAAAAAAAACAGTCATCGACTTTGGCGTGGTTTTTTTTCGGTTTCGGTTCAGTTCGCCACTCCGAAGTTTGTTGATTAGTATGCATATTAAACTCGTAAAGTCAAAGTCAAAGCCGAGCGGCAATATGTTTCATATCAAAATGATTATTTAAAGTTGTATCACTCTCAAACTTGAAAGAAGATTTTGAATCTCTATTTCGTTCACTTTTGCGATGTTAACTTTGTTAATTTCAGTTAAAGACGTTGATGGCCTACCAAAGCGAGTCAAATCTTCCATCACTCTCGACCGATTTTGAATGGTTACCACTCATAAGCTCCTGTGTTTGAATCGATTCACCGTAAGCCTTCTATAACATTATCAGGGCCTCCGAACACAAAATTCTATTGGCGATGCAAAATGTGAGACAAACTTTTTGTTCGATGTCTTTGTCGCAATACACACTAGATATGATCCAATTAAAAACAGCACTGTATTTAATCTAAATAATAGATGCCACTCTAACTTTGCCCCAAAATGGAAAACAGCTGTGCCAATTCTGCAACAAAAATAAAACAAAAAATATATTTGGAACCATAAACAAATCATCCATTCCCGATACTTTTTTGACAGAATGTACCTATAAGTATTATTTTAGTCATCTGGTACCCATAGTACGAGAACAAGCTACACTTAGTTTGAGGCTAGATAGTGCTTCAAAATTAAAAGAAAATGTAGTTCTTTTGTGAGTAATTTAATGTGTGTTTTGTTTATATTTCAGATCACAACAGCCTTGCTATTTAAATGCTATAAATTTTTCAACAATGACACTAACGACTTTTTCAAAGGTAAATGTATACGATTACTATTAGCTACCTACTTCAACCTTGAGCTATCTTAACTACTCGTAGCTAACCAACCGTCTTTTCCCACATAATAAACAAACGTGGTGGTAATCAATGCTCTGTCCTCGTCCATTAAATATGTATTTATGTAGGTTACAACGGATCTAAGCATAATGCACATCCTGACTTGACCCGTTGCTGGGTACCCTCCTAAATTTGTACCATGTCCCGTGATCCATTGCTAATCTTTATCCGTCAACAATTAATGTAATACCTACCTTACTTACTACCTAGGTGCGGGCATGTTTAATGTTTTTTTTTTATTTCACAGATATTAAGTTCTGCGTGGACATACCTTTCTATACTCACTCAAATGTATGAAAGAAAATAAAATTGTATATATCAATGACTTGTCAAAGTCATCAGTTTAAACTTATACGGTGGTTTGCACATCTCTTCTTCTTGGTAACGTGTATAATAAGGCTTAATTACCGCATTATTTCAGCTTTGTTATGTTTTTTATTATAACTGCAAAATTTGTAATTACAAAATTTAAATTACTTTATCATTACATTAATGCTGTTATCAACTCAAACGTTATGTTCTGTCTTTTTCCACCGGTATTGAAATCGGTGATTAGTTTAACTACAATAAAAGATAGTTGTACGAGTAAAAGTATAATTTAATGTTTAAAATGAATGTAGTTAATTATATATATCAATTCTGAATTTGACATTAGTATCCGTAAACTTACTTCGTGTTTTATTTTATAAACCCATACCATCTACACATCTGCTGAATCCCTTTCAGTATCCACTCTTACGGAAAGATAACCCAGTTTCAGCAAGATCTTTAAAAATATATATTGCGTAGGAGTTGACAGATTATATGATCGACTCCTCAACGCAAGGCAATTTGGATTTCAAAAAGCGAAATCAACCAAACATGCATCTAGAAGACTTATCGATGTATTTTTAGGCTTGGGGAGTAAACAGAAGACGTATGGAGTTTTCTGTTACCTTTCTAAAGCACTTGACCGTGTCTCTCTCAAGATACTAATAGGAAAGTTACTTCATTACCAAATAGATAGATAGGTAGATAGATACCAAGTGACAGAGTTAAATGGCGTTACATCTAATAAAAATAAAATAAATGTAGGGGTTCCAAAAGGATTCATATTAGGGCCCTTTCTATTCAAAATTTACACAAATCTGTAGTTTTTAAAGACGTTGACATAGCAATGTTTGCTAATGACACTGGCCAAATTATAAAAAAACAGGAGAAAGCAAATTGTGAGTAGTAGTATAAGAAGGTAAGTAAGGGCTGCTTCGCTTTATGGCGTCTATCGGCGATTTTGAAGAGGGGATGACCAGAGGTTGCTACTTTGTATCCGTTCACTCGTTCAACATACGGTATAACATTTAAAAATGTTTAATCTATTATTTTTACAATATGAATACTTTCTAAGAATCAATGTATTTTAATTTACAATTTTTTTATTTTAATCTATTAACTGTAAAGACGATATTGAGGTCGCTGAGCATTGTGCCTAGGTCTTCCAGCGAGTCTGCCATGATGACTATATCATCAGCAAATCGAAGGTGAGGGATTTGTTCGCCATTGATGTTGATACCATGTCTATACCAATAAAAGAGCTTGAAAACATCCTCCAATGCAGAGGTGACCACTTTATGCAATGCGATTGAATTCGTGCTCTGGCCCAGGAGTCGGATAGACATGGTGGCGTTACTGTAGGTACAGACATTTCAACACTTCGATATACCGATAGTCGATTTGGCACCCCTGGAGTGACCACAACACTGCCCAGATTTTGACAGAATCAAAGGCTTTCTCATAGTAGACATAAACATAGACATTCGTTTATTTACAAATAATAGTTTATAGTCCACAAACGCTAGACAAAGTGGCTGGTTATACTCTTCGGTCTTCCGTATTATTATTCCGTATGGATGTGGTCTATGGTGTTAAAGCCTTTTCAGAACCAGGCTTGTTCAGGAAGTCGCTGAACCTACGAGCGAGACTATTTGTTATTACTCTCGAAAACAGCTAATAGACATGGCTCAACAGCGAGATGGGACTGTAATTCTTTAAGAGGGTGTTATCCCCTTTCTTAAAGAATGGTACCACTACGCTCTTGTTCCACGCCTCTGGCGTAGTTCCCCCGAGGATGACGGAGTTGAACAGCTTCTGGAAACCTTAAGTACCGGTGTTCCACCCGCTCTCAGAAGGTCTGTCGTTATTCCGTCTTCCCCCGGTGCCTTGTTGTTCTTAAGCTGTTTGAGAGCCGTTCATATCTCGTATAGGCTGACGTCCGGAATGTCTTCTGTGTAGTGTCCGGTTAGGCGGGCTCTTGCATCGCTAGTCGTGCTTGTAGCAGGACTTTGCGATGAGGTGTACAGTTGTCCATAGCACTTCTCGAGCTCTCGTGAAACTTCTGCCTTCGAGGAAACGATAATGCCACTGTCGGACTTCAGCGTCGTCAACAGACTTTGCCCAATAGACAGATCTCTCGCAAGACAGATCTCTTGCGTTCTTTATACTACACGCATTAAAGAGACGCAAATCGCGTCGCATAGACTTAGAGATCTGTATATTGAGCGAGCTGTATTCGACACGTCCACTGAAGAAGTCCACGCTACGTTCTGTCGTGAGTTTTTGGGTTCTACCAATTCTACCTTTTTCGCTGGGTCTTACAGAACTTTGACCCAACGGCATGGACAATTTCCACTAGACCGTCATTTATTCCGTCCACGGATCCGCATTCGAATAAGAGTAGATTACATCAGACGGGATTTTTCTAGCTTTACATTTAGATTTAATGAGCCTCTGACCATGCGGTGATCACTGACGGTTTTGACCTTGTTGATCACTGAGATATCATTAAATATTTGCTTCTTAGTCGTCATGATAAAATCTCGCGTTTGTGTCCACCGAGGTGAAGCGACGTCTATTTTATGGACGACCGGTTCTTGAAAAAGGAGTTCATAATAAAGAGTCTCTCCTTTTTCATGGAGTCGGCCAATCGCTGACACCGTTGGTTCCACTGTCCAAATCCAAATTGCCCCACTCTCAGTTCATCGCCATTCCTCACACCTAGCCGCGCGTTAAAGTCCCCCATCACAACCGTAAAGTGTGTTTTCGAGGCTTGCTTTACATCGGCATTCCGTTATCATTATCATCATTTATGAAAGTCGTTGTACATAGCCTTCATTTCATCGTCTGGACGTTTCAAGTGAGTTGCGTACATCTGTATGACCTTAAGTGAATACCGTTTGGTTATTCTGAGTATAAGGTATACCTTCCTGCTCGACACGCTTTCGATCGTTACAATGTTGTTAACGAGGGACTTGCGGATGAGAAACCGGATACCATGCTGATCACTATCCCGGTAGTAGAATAAGTTGCCGGAATTTAGGATTATTGTATCCTCTCCCTCTCTTCGAACTTCTGATAACCCTATAATATCCCAGTGCAACTTATTTACTACTTCTTCCAGTTCTATCAACTTCTCGTCAGTCCTTAGTGTGCGTGCGTTGTATGTTGCCTGGGCCAAGTAGTCGTTGGGATTGGTAGCTGGACCTCGGCCGGAGATTCTTCGTAACCCCTGTTCCGCCGTTACCATGGACGCCACCTATGCAAGCGGAACTGCTGGGAACTGGGGGCCCCGTCTTCTAGTTGTGCTTATCATTTTGGAGGGTTTGCCATAGTCACCACGCTTTGCAGGCGGATTGGTGACCGCAGATTTAGTGTTAAGTACTCGGGGGGTGCTGCTGTCCAAACCCCCGGTGTGTGTTCCCTGAGTTGCCTTTTACGACATCCACAAGAGGAATTGGAGGGGTCCTAGAATAGGGGGATAGAAATCCCGGAACCACCACGGCACTCCGGATTATGTTAAAGAAATCCTAGATAGCTTAATTATGTCACCGATTAACAATGTCAAATTCCTAGGTGTAACTTTAGATAGTAAGCTGACACATGATCTAATCATTTAGATGGAGTTGCAAAAAAAATTGTTTCTGCAACGTATGCTGTAAAAAAAAAAGGAACTAGAAGGGGAAAAAGCCGCTAAAGACGTGTACTTTCCATGTTTCCACTCTATTCTTCTTGAACTTTTAAACTCTTTTAGCACTTAAAACTAAACTTCAAATAACAAGATATTTTTCTGTAGGTTTTAGTTTACAATGAAAATATAAACCTTGCCCTAGTAGACAACTAAAACTAACCTAAATTTAAACTTAAAAAAATAACTTAAAATCAATCTTACTCAAACTTTAGTTTAACTTCAGAATACATTATCTTTATTATTTTAAATAAATAAAAAAAGGGAAAGGCCTATTAAATATTCTTCTTACTCTCGATTAAGCTACATCTTGCCAGAAAAAATATCAACTCTATTATCCTTGAGTGTGATCGTTCAATTTTCGCTAAGAGCAGTGTCACCCGCGATCGCGCGTACCTAAATTGCAAAGCGCTAACGCATTACAACAAAGCCGTCGCGACACAGCCGGACAGCGATGTTGTCCCAATTACTTATTGCCTAAGGCATGTTTGCTTACGACGATATATATTGCTAAGGCGACGCAGTTACTTGCCTGAACAATGATTACATCACGAAAAATGTTAATATGAAGAGCCATATCCAATCAGTGGCCATTTGCATCAACACCAAGCTACGATATACAATTCGAAAAGACACTACTTGAGGCTCTTACACCTCTTACTTGGGATATGTTTATTCTAGGTGGTGACTTTAATGCCAAAAACAAGTATTGGAGTTCTAGTCTAACGAACATAAAAGGAAAACAACTCTTAAATGCCATAAAAGAAGTAAAATCTGATGTTGCATCAACCAGATCACCAACTTACTGGCCAACTAAAAATACCCGATCTAATAGACTTTTTTATGTATAAAAACATAGCACTTAGATATCTAAAAACCGAACAATAATGAAAGAACACGCTCTAGGTAGAGTGTACACGGTTCACCTAAATAACACAGAGTGTTACAATCTACGCTTACTTCTGCACGAGGTTAGGGGTCCATCATCTTTCGATGAATTGAAGACTGTAAACGGTGTCCTCCAACCAACTTTTCAATTATCTTGCATGAAACTTAGCTTGCTAGAGGACGACAAACAAGGGGATTCTTGCCTAGAGGAAGCAGCCTTACGCGAGTCGCCATTTAAAATGCGTGAACTTTTTTCTATATTGCTGGCATTCTGTCAGATTACAGACGCACTAAATGACTGACATGCAAACATCAACATGGCAACCATGAGATAAAAATGGATAGGGTAAGCCCTATCCTTTTTTTTTGACGATGAGAAATCTGCTGCAGAACACGTCATACATGTTAACTGCCGCCTTCCCCGAGCCCGCGAACTGATAGCCGGGAGCCCTCACTCCGACTACCCACGGACCCAGTGCGCCGCTCAGTCTAAATGAAACTGCGAATACCGTGCGGCGAGACGTCGGCAAAGGAGATCCCATCTCATAAGCCTGCTGTGTGTATAGACGACACTTACTCGCAGAGTGCCGCCGCCGGTCAGAACTAGTGGTACTGCGGGGTCCCCCGCCAGAATTCTTATCCAGGCAACTACACGCCAAGCTCGTCCCCGCTTCAACCACTACACCCTCATTGAAGAGACGCGCGGAGGAAGCCCCCATCCCTTCCGCCACTCGGTCCCACCAAGGTCTGACGACCCAGCAATACCAAGCAGCCGGATGCTGGCAAGGAGGAAAATCCTCCTTAGCCTACCTAGGTATATGTGTGACGACACCTCTTCGCGAAGTGCCACCGCCCCTCCCAAGGGCCAATAACGATTGGACGCCCTAAATCCGCTCGTCAAAGGCCCCCAAAATCACTCAGACCACGGGTAACCCCGACCCAGTGTGGGGATACCGTGCGGCCGCAAGTCAGAAAACGACATTGCGAGTGTCCTCTCCCTGCCTCATCTCACTGTGCCCTCTGCTAATCAGAGGGACACGTGGAGAGATCCTCCGTGTCGGGTTATTGGCTACCGTGTGATACTTCTTAGCGTACTAAAGAGAAGTATCCTACGGTATTACCAGGGCGCACCACGAGGAGGTTACCCGCCCTTGCACCAAACCTCCTAGCACCCCGGGATGAGTCCGTCCTCTACCTATGTGGGGCATGGGGTCGCGCTAGCATTCACCATCTTGCCCCGGTGGGTGGCCCTGGGTAGGGCCACTGTGCCTATGGTGGGGTCGTGCAGACCGCTAGAGAGTCCCCCGACCCCCAACAGTAACCCCACTACGGAGACGGAAGGAGGTGGGCAAAACGCCTCCTCCTAGCTCCTACGTACGTAGCGGAGCAGAGGATACCCAGCTCCTTAAGGTCCACTCTCTCTTGCGCCATTTGGAGGATGGCGCTGTACGTCAGCCCCTTCTCCGCGGCTTCCGGCTGAAGAGCCAGCACAACTGCTGCGGATTTAGGGGTTTCAGGGCCGTCTTTTTGGCCTTGTCGGCCTGTTTTGAGCCCTGGGTAGAGGGTCCCTCATTGCCGGCGGCAGTCTTGGCCCCTTTCGGGGTGAGATTACGATTCCTGGTGGAAGGGGGACCGACGGTGCTGGTACAGGCCGATGCTTTTGCTGACTCAGCGCCGGTGTCGATTTCTGAGCATGAAGCCTCCGTATCGTTCTTGTACTGCCTGCGTCGAAGGATTTCGTCCAGCTCTCCACCCGACGACACAGGCTTTGCGAAGTATTTTCGGGTCGAAGGGCCCACCACCGTGGTCTTCCCCCTCCCTCTCCGAGCAGTACTGACCTTAGCGGTCACCGTACCCTTGGTCTCCGTGTCCGAGTCCAAACATCCGGCGCGAAGAACAAGGACGACGGCCGTCGACTGCTCTCATGGGTCTCCAGACCGCAAGACGAATACGAAGCCTCTGCTTCTGACACCTCCACGTCTTTTCCACATGGGACCTCGTCCACATGCGATACGTCCAGTTGGTTGGCCCTGAGAAGGGCCTTTTGGTTGGATCTGAGAAGGGCCTGTTGGTTGGCCTTGGGAAGGGCCTTTTTGGAATCGCCCGAAGGCGTCCCGCGCAGGTTTAGTAGGCATAGCCTACTACATATTACATTGTCGTAAATAACCTCAAGAAAATCTACAACGCACAGTGCGCCAAGCCCGGTCTGCCACTTCGTTACGGTGACAGGTCCGGGTTGTTTCCAGGGGACGTGACGTGGACGCAAGCACTGTGGGGTGTCCCGACCCCTAAGTCTTGAAGTGAAAGTGATCTCGCTAATTATAGACCGATATCGATATTATTACCTGCTTTAAGTAAAATCTTTGAAAAACTAATTCTTAATCAGTTATTATACCACTTTAACGTTAACGGCCTGCTACATAGTAATCAATACGGATTTACTAGAGGTCGATCAACAGCTGATGCAGGTATAGCGCTCTTAAAGCATATATTTGAGGCCTGGGAGAAGTTATAGGATACAGTTGGGGTATTCTGCGATCTATCTAAGGCCTTTTTACCTCAGGGATCGATACTAGGCCTTTTTTATTCCTAGTATACGTTAACGATTTACCTTTTTATGTAAAAAAATATTTGTGATATAGTTTTATTTGCAGACGATACGTCTTTAATTTTTAAAGTTGATAGAACTAAAACCAGTATTTGCAATAACGAAAATGAATCCTTATCGTTAGTTCTTAACACTATAAATAATCTTTTGCTTAATTCCAAAAAAACTAAATGTATCAAATTCACTTTGCCAAATGTTATTCATAGCCCGTCCAACATTGAAATAAATGGAGAGGCAATGACTCTTGTAAATTCCACGATCTTCCTAGATCTTAATATTGATGCAAAACTACAGTGGGGACCACAAATTAAAACACTTGCTGGTAGGCTTAGTTCCGCTGCATATGCAGTTCGTGCGATACGTTGGCTTTGTAATTCAAAAAAGGGCAATACGTGCCAAAAATGACACCACGAGAATATTTGAGAGAAATATTCAAAGAAATTAATATTCTCACAATAGCTTCACAATATATATATATGAAAATTTGTTATACACACATAAAAATAGAGATGGGATTCAGCAAAATAGTGACCTTCATAAAATCAACACTAGGAATAAACATAAATTATACATCCCTAGGTTTCGACTAGAAAAAGTTAATAAGTCATTTATGGGGAACACGGTGCGCTTCTATTATAAGCTTCCTGAAAATGCTACTAAACTACCTATTAAGAAATTTAAGACAAACATTAAAGGTAGTCTTTTGAAGAAAGCTTATTACAATAAAGATGACTATATTATTGATAAGAATGCATGGCCTCATGTCGCTCTGCCGCTAGACAGTTAACCGACACGCTTGAAATGTATAAACTCTCTTGTATTAGTATTTCGTAGTTAAGGTAGTTATAAGATGGATCATATAAAAAAGCGCTAGGACCAAGACGAGTTTCTTGCCAATTCTTGTAGAGCTTGGGTTAGGATGAATTGGCACCTAAATTTACCTAGTATGTAAGACGTTTCAAAGTGATTGTTATAGCCATTTATATTGTTTTACTTTATACGCTCCCAAAAGCTGGGTTCATATTGTTTAACTTCATGCTAATCAGTCGCAAATAAATCACAGTTACGTACGCACGTCTTTAATTTCATTCAGATAGGAATCAATCTAAGACAGACCGTCATATTCGAACCGGATCGCGCTCTGCACTATCGAAGGAGGAATGCATTTTTGCATCGAGTGAGTTTGACCGCGCGCTCGAGTCAATGTGTTTACGACAAATCAACCTGTTTTAGAACTTTTTCAAATGAAATAACAAGCGACGTAATTACTCACGAGGATTGCAGTGATAAAACTTTTTGTGATCTGGTTTGTGCGGAAATAAACAATGTCTAAAGTGCAAGACTGTCACGATCAGTTAGAAGACTTAGCCGAGTTATTAAACAAAGCACAAATTAACTTTAAAAAGTGTTCTAAAATACGTAAAACAAAAGGTAATTTACAAACGCGAATACAATGTATAGAAGAGTACTGGTCTACGTTCAGACAAGCACATATGGATATAATAAAGCTTACTACCAAGGATGAAAGATGTAACTTATCGTATTTTTCTGCGGATGTACATAGTGAATGCGAGGAATTGTACACGAGTTTGAAGGCGGACATGACGGACTCGTTACAACAATTACAAGCTACTCAACCTGGATCAACCTATGTCCCGACTACTAGATCAAGTACAAGTAACCCGGAAGTTAAATTACCTAGAATCAACCTACCATCTTTTGGCGGAGCTTATGAAGAATGGCAGTCATTCGAAGATACCTTTACATCGTTAATTCACGACAACAACGCGCTGAATGACGTGCAAAAACTCCATTATTTAAAGTCATTCGTTATAGGCGAGGCTAAAAATACAATCAAGCATTTTCAAATAACTGAGAAAAATTATTTACCTGCCTGGGATAACCTAAAAACTCTCTACAGTCAACGATGGCTCATTACAAAAGCAATTTTAAGAATGTTATTTATGTTGAAGAAACTTACAGCCCCATCACCCATCACATTTGAAAGCATTGATTGACAATACCAAAGAATGTATAAATAGCCTAAACAGTATGGATATTTCTACTACCAGCTGGGATCCAATCATTATATTTTTGGTGATTCAAAAATTGGACAGCGAGTCTCTCAGAGCTTGGGTCTCCCGCGTAAGTGAAGAGTACTGTAACGGGATGCCTACGTTCACAAATCTAACAACATTTTTGGATAGCCGCATTTGCACACTGGAGCTGACTTCATCATCATCCATAGCACGAGACAAAGCTTTTCATACAACCACTCCCACAACACAGCACACCTGTAATTTATGCTAAGAGAATCATCTGCTTTGTCACTGCAAGCAGTTTGGAAAGTTGGACCCGGACAAGAGAAGTGAACATGTGAGAGAAAATAGATTATGCTACAACTGCTTAGCACCTGGCCATTCTATGATGTACTGTAGACAGAAGACCTGTCCTGATGGAAACACTCGGGTCTTTAGCCTAAAGTGTCGTGGCGACATTATAAAACGCACAAATGCACGAATGTGTGAACTACCTATAGATAAAAGTGAATAGTATAAAATAATTTATATACTTGCATGCTAATTTTACTTGTCTGTTTTTTCAAAGTCGGCTTAATTTACCTACGTATTGTTATATTTTAAAGTAGGTAACTAACCTAATCACCTGCATAGAAATGTTATTTTGTCATCCTACCTGTAGTAATTATGCCTTTGCCTACAACAATGTTTAACTTACCACACATGTAGTGTAGATAAATACCTACCTCAAAGATCAAAAACATAATGTAAATTGTTATTATATGAGTAGGTTAAATATATGGCTATATAAATAGCTAACCACTATTTATATCAAATCATCTTATCCAAAAAACCTACCATAAATTCATAGTTTTTTGATATTATTGTAATCTTAGTTTGTAAAGGACTAACTGTCCTTTGGTGGGCGATATGTTATAGCCATTTATATTGTTTTACTTTATAGACAGGTGGATGACTTCAAAAATAAGAAAAAGTACAAAAGTAAACGATGTTTCATTGGTAATAAAAAAACTCAAATGGAAATGGACAGGTCACATAATTAGAACGCACAAGGAAAAGTGGACAAAAGATGTAATGGAATGGTATCCTAGAAATGGGAAAAGACAAAAGGGACGTCAAATCAAGAGATGGAAAGATGATTTACCGAAAGGATGGAAAAGATTAGCACGTGACAGAGAGGAGTGGAAAAAATTAGGGGAGGCCTATGTCGAAGAGACAACCTGACCAACAAAACGGTTGCTGAAGAATGTTTTTGTTTATTTTTTATTTTCTTTACTCAACTAGATTTAAAAAATTAGATTAGTCAAAAAATTTACTGAGAATTGGTCAGCGAATAAAGGCTTTTATTATTATTATTATTATACTTTATACGCTCCCAAAAGCTAGGTTCATATTTTTTAACTTCATGCTAATCAGTCGCAAATAAATCACAGTTACGTACGCACGTCTTTAATTTCATTCAGATAGGAATCAATCTAAGACAGACCTTGTTCGCATCACCAGTGATCCTTGTGATTGTATTGAATAAATCATCTTTTGACTTTGACTTGACTTTTGACACCCCCTATCCTTTATTTTTTTTTGGCAGGTGGAAAATCTGCTTGCAGACACCCAACTACGATTGAGGGTCGCAGTTGGGTAGTGTGGGGTCGACCTTGACGACCCACGAAAACCCACCTGGTGGCCAGCCTCGATGCATGTCAAGGGGCTCCGGGATCATACGGAACACACCGGTGCCCCTCTCGCATCGTGCTCTGAGCACATTCCCGGTAATGACACCCATAGCCACGCCCGGCACCCTAACGTACTACGGCGCCATTTGCCACAAATGCTGCCGCCCTCCCGGGATCCGTATACAGCCGGCCAGAGGCCTCACTCTAGCCGACCAAGGACCCAAAAGGTCCCCTGTTTGGCAGGGGATACCACTCTCCCCCTCGAGGGGCAGGTGGTGTGGGGCGGGCGATGTCGGCACCCCGCCGCCGCATCCTCCGAGCAGGATCAGCCCTCTCCCGATCCCACTCAGCGGCCTCTTTTCGAACCATAACGGTCTCACAGAAAGAGGCCACGGCCCTCCACGACGTCTCATCCGCCAGCATGGCTTCAACCACGGCTGGCAGAGAGAGATCCTGTCCGATCCTAGCGACCAGGGTCCGCCGCTCCAGGCACCACACTGAGCACTGCTCCAGCGTGTGCTGCGCGGAATCCCGGTCGCTCCCACAATGAGCGCTCTCACCTTTTTTTTTTTTTGACCCAGGAAAATCCTTTATGGATACCACGTGCCCGGGGGGGCGAGGTGGTTATGTGGGAGTCTCCGTCTCCGTCACAGCGGCATACCCACTAAAAACCTGGGATGAGTCCCTCATCCACCTGTGTGGGACAAGATGGGGTCGCGTTAGCATTCACCATCTTGCCCCGGTGGTTGGCACTGGAAAGGGCCCTTTCTCCTACGGAGGGGTGAATTTGCTCATACTAAAGTCACCCCTCGTGCTCTCATGCAGGGGGGCCGTGCAGACCGTTAGAGAGTCCCCCGATTCTCCAACAGTAACCCCCCCTTGGCGCCCTCGTGCCCGAACAGCACACCACTTCGCTCATTCGCCCCCTCGGCGGGCGCCAAACCTTGGAATTTCCCTCTAATGCTTTTGGCCGTGACTCCCGAAACTCTGCCTAACAAGACAGAGTTTCGCGACCCACGGCGTCGGCCCCTCCCTCTGCCTCAAATCCTATGTGCCCTCTGCTATAGCCCTCTGCTGCGCAGAGGAACACGTGGAGAGGCCCTCCGTGTCGGGTTATTGGCCACCGTGCGATACTTCTTTAGCGAACTAAAGAAGTATCCCACGGTGTTACCAGGGTTCACCACGAGGAGGTTACCCGACCTTGCACCCCTCCAATGGTACCCCCTATCCTAAACTTTTTTTTTTTCCCAGGGAAATCTTTTATGGATACCAACTAGCAGGGGGGCTAGATGGTTATGTTGGACTCCTTATACCAACTAAAACCACTGGGGTGTTCCTCTTCTTCGCCGTCGACGAGGTTGCGGGATCGGTTTGCACCGCTACCCCGTTAGCGATTGTCCTTGCGGACCCATCTTTAGCAGGTCTTGCAAGCTCTCTTAACTTCTGGTTGCTGAAGGCACCCTGAACACTGGGGCGCCTTCCCGCTCCCTCATGACCCTCCCGTGACCCTCATAGTGCAAGCGACCTCCCTGATCTATCGCCCGCAAGTCGTTACTATTGCGGCATTCGAGCAAGGTAAGCCCGACGCTGCCGGCCGTGCCTCTTGCGGCGGATCGGGAGTGAGTTTAGATCTTGCTCACGCTCCCTCTCTGCCAATTCCTTCTGTATCATGACAGTCTCACAGAAAACTTCGGCCGCACTCCAAGCCTCTTCACTGCCTACCATGGCATTGATCAGTGCCGGGAGAGACAAGTCCTGCCCAATAGAGGCAGACATCGCTTCCAACATCGCTCCGCAAGAACCTCCGCATCTAGGTCCCACGGTGGGCTGTTAGCCAGCAGACACGACCCCGAGTGGGACACCGTTCGGTAAGCTCGAGCGACCCTGAGTGCCATGACCCACTGCGGGCGCCGCAGCAGAGGCACGTTGTGGGCGCTCAAAGCATCCGCCCATATTGGCGCTCCATAAAGCGCCATTGATCACACCACACGGGTATAGGCGTCGACACGCTCCTCCTGGACCTCCCAGATTGGGAAGTATCCTCGCTAGCGCTCCAGCTTCAGCCACCAGCCTTGGAGTCAATCGCTTAAAATGTTCATCGAACTTCCATCTGCCGTCGAGAACAATTCCAAGATACTTCATAGTCAACCCGACGGTGATGGAAGTTCCGCCCACCATTATCGCTGCTCCGGGCGCATTCCTAGGCCCATGAAATACAAGGGCTTCGGATTTATTCAAGGCCACTTCAAGTCCCAGAGCCCATCCTGCAGACTAATTGTGCGACGCCCGCAGTAGCAAGTCGAGCCGCTGTTTCTTGTCTTTATGGCTGTTGCTGCAAGTCAACACGAGGGTGTCATCGGCGTAGCACGTCACACCTATTCCTGGCAGAGTGGCACCACGCAGCACCCAGTCGTACCCGATGTTCCACAGGAGTGGTCCAAGGACCGAACCCTGTGGAACACCGCACGACTTCGCTTTTCTCCCCCAACCATCCCTCGTCAGATACTCAACCACTCTACCAGTAAAATAGTCGGCAACGACCGCCTGTAGGTAATGTGGCACATCGTGGTACTTCAATGCTGCCTTCACCATTTCCCAAGGCAGAGTATTGAAAGCGTTGGAAATGTCCAGGGACACTGCCCACATTACTCCACCCCGAGAGACCGCTTCTACAGCAAGGGTTTTAACTCGCGCGAACTGCGCTTCGTGTAGCCCTGGTTTCATGCACTCGACGAGACGAGCAGCGAGCACTCGCTCAAAAAGCTTGCTCACCTCACTACTGCTTAGTGTAGTGTAGTAGTTAGCCACAATAGGGCGATAGGCCGAAGGCATATCGGCTGGGCGCCCGTCTTTTCGTAGAAGGACGAGCTTTCCAGTTTTCCACGCTCGCGGAAACTGCCCTCGCTCAAGGCATGCTGTGAACAGAGCCTTCACACACTCTCCCATTTCCCCCACCGCGATCACTGTGCGCCCTGGCACGCCATCTGGTCCCGGAGCAGTGTTCTTCGACCAAGGTTTTAGAACAGCTACTCCGAATTCAGCCTCAGTCACCAAGGGGACTACGTCCTCGCCATTTATTACCCTTGCTGGTTCAGATGCAAGCATCGGTGGTGGCACCCACTCACTCCGTTGAGGAAAAAGTGTGTCTACAACACGCTCCAGTAGCTGCGGTTGGAGACTACTCGTCAGTGGAGGGGCCCAGGGTCGAAGTTTTTGTCGTACGACACGTTAAGTCTTCCCCATGGCTCTCTGTTCAGCGTTGCCAACCACTCCTCCCATGCCTTCTCCTTGGCCTGTGCGATGGCCACCTGTAGGGCTATGCAGGCAGACCTATAGGTATCATACAGGGTATCCTCTACTCTCTGGTCGCGGACCCTTCTCCTCCTGTGTCGAGTGTAACGGCGGCGCGTAACTACGCACGCTCTACGCAAGTCACAAAGCTGTGAGTGCCACCAATGCACTTGACGCCGTGGTGGAAATGATTTAGTTCTTGGCATTGACGCATCGCACACGCGAGTTAAGGCAGCCTCAAGCCTCTCTGCCTTCTCTTCCACCTCTTCAACCAGATTGGAGTCAGCTACCCAGGTCTCCAATATAGCTGCCTCCTTAGCGACTTCCCGCTCAAGTCTTCCTAGCACCCACCGTGGACCAACCCCAACCGGGGTACGGGTTTCACTACCAGAGACAGTAGGCGCCGAAACTGTATCGAGTATATTTGTGGTCTGACAGCTCACCACGTCCACCAACACTCTCCAATCGTGGATACGGTTGGTCAGGTGAGGAGACGCAAGTGTGATGTCTACAATCGACCCCCCATGCCGTCGTACACACGTGTGCTCGGATCCCCGGTTGAGTATCTCTAAACCCAGAGACACCGCCCACTCTTCAAGCACTTCCCCCCGCACGTCTGTTGCTGGGGATCCCCAAGCCATTGACTTGGCGTTGAAATCTCCAGCAACTAGCACAGGGTATGAGGACACTTGCCTTATCAGAGCTCCGACATCCACGAGCATTTGCTCGAAGTCAGCGAGGCTTCGATTCGGTGAGAAATAAACACCTATTACCGTAATTCCGCCCAGAACGGCCAGCACACATCCCCTACCTTTCGCTACTTTATCAAATTGAGGGAAGCCTGCAGCGGACGGGGCTATGATAGCCACCAGGTCGTCGCGGTCACTCACCCAGTCATCCCGGGCAAGAACCACGTATGGCTCGGCGACTATGGCTATTTTAATCATGCCATGATCTGGACCAACAGATCCTGAGCTCTGGCACAGTGCATGATGTTGGCTTGCATAAATGGAGTAGCCATCTAAATTGCGGTGTCCACCGAATCCCCTTCAGCAGTTGTGCGCTGAGACGACTGTGAGGCTTTGGGGCCCTCCTTAGTCTTCTCCCTCTTTTCACGGCCTCTACGACTCCGTTCAGGCCTTTTGGCATCGGGGTATTCTTTTCCACCACCCTGATGTGATGCACACTTGCCAGCCGCCGCACATGCAGCACAGTATGGCTCAGCGTCACAATCTCGAGCCATATGGCCAGGCTTAGAGCAACGGAAACAGAGGCCGTCGCGGCTTCCCTCAGCTGTGCATTTGCTACCGACGTGACCGCCCTCAAGGCACCGGTAACACCTAAAAGGCTTAAAGGTCGAGCAGCGTGACCCTTGCTGAAATCCAGCCCACCTTGAGCCGGCCAGCTTTAACCACCTTATTTACCACCTCAACAGGGCAGCTCAGAAATATCGAGCCACGTGCCAATATCGCGCCGGCTTTAATTGCCTCAACTGCGCAGTCACCCTGCTCGGCCACGGCAGCTGTGACCTCGACCGCTTTTATAGATTCATAAGTCCCGGTGACACGTATATCGGCGCGCTTTACCGGCCGCTGCACTCTGACCGCGTCAGGGCTCAGGACCTGCTTAAGTTTTTCCGCCAAGGAATCGGCCTTTTTGGCATCCGTTTCACCAGAGACCTCCAGCGTCCTGGCGCCAGTTGCCGTCGTTCGGATGCGTAGATCATCAATGCCCAGGCTCTTGATTCCTTGCCTCTGTGAGTAGGGGGGAGGCGTATGTAGCGCCTTTCTCCACAGCACCGGCTTGCAGGGTGAGTGTGATGGCTGCCGACCGAGGGGAGCGGAGTTTATTCGAACGCGGCGGTGTTTTCTTAGCCACAGGGACACCGGGCGCAGGGACGCCGGCCGCCTTACAGTTAGGAAAAATGGAGATTACATGGCATTTTAACTGTCCTGCCTGGCCAACTGCTGGAGGATTATGGGAAGCTGCGGTACGTTCCATGAAGCATCACCTACGGAGAGTTTTAGGTGATCAAAAGCTCACCTATGAAGAGTTTGCGACTTTACTCACAAAGATTGAAGCTTGTATGAACTCAAGACCTCTCTGTCCATTAACCGAAGATCCTGACGAATTCTACGACTGCTTGACACCAGGTCATATCCTTACAGGCAGTCCAACGATGACCTTACCACTATCAAGCTATGATGAAGCACAGACACTAGATCTACGCAAACGATGGTAATTGACGGAAAATTTACTACACCAGTTTTGGAAAAATTGGTCGAGTGAATACTTGACCCAACTTCAAGCTCGTAGTAAATGGCAAAAAGCTACAAAAAACCTAGAAATCGATGATATGGTTTCAGTGAAAGAGGACAATCTGCCTCCTGGAAAATGGGCTTTAGCAAAGGTCATTAAAACTCACCCTGGAGCCGATAATTTTGTTCGTACAGTAACAATAAAAACGCAAACCTCAACAATGAAACGGCCCATTACCAAGCTGACGCTGCTACCGATAAGAACAAATGAAAACAAAGATACTACAACTGCGAACTCTAATACCACGAAACCCAGTAAGTAATAATGGCAGCCACCTACTTCAGCTCTTCAGCTCTCACCGCTCACCGCTCATCTTCTTACAACAAACTTGAATATGTTCCAAGAGATGCTATATGATACATTGATCGATGTCTTCAAATTGTTGACCAACTACTACTTTCTATTTGAAATACGTAAACCACTAGCGAGTGATGTGATGAGTGAACTATATCGGGCTATCTCGCTGCCCATACATCGCAATAAACTTCATCAAAATACGTCGAAATAAACATCCAGAAAAACTCATATGTGAGCATAGATGAAAGTAATAAATGCAAAGATGCATCGCACGTAGTTCAAGTAGTCATATATGAATCGTCAATAATAGTAATAATAATCTTTATTTGGCAGAAATAACTTACAGTAGTAAAGTAAACCTAATTCTAACATAACTTACATATAATTATAATGTTGAATACATTTTGACACTACTTCAAACAAAAAACAAAAAAATAGTAGTAGGCATCCAATACCAATTGTACTCCTATTAAGCACCGTGTGAAGCAAAACAATTAGTTCACGAAAAAACATCGCCGCCTTGCAATACTCAGAATGTGCAATGCGAACCGCACTGGATCGAATTACATACTATAAACACCTGGCTCATAGTATGTTGTGGCGCGTGCCAATTTAGAACTGTCTGTGGGAGTGACGTCATGTCTCATGTAATTGACACCTCTGCTATCATTACATTAGAGCAAGGATGCGTACGGCAAACGAAATAGATTACTATATTCGCACACAGCAGTTATAACAGCAATATAAACGTCGTTAGCAATGTAAACGTAGCTGAAGATACCAACCCGAAACCGTGACACAAGATACGAACATATTAAATAAACTCAATCTGAGATGCTGCGGCCAACGAAGATAACCTCAGTTGCGGACCAACTTCAACCAGCGCCACCGAAGCCAACACGGCTGGCCCGCTCTGCATCGATGACAGCACTCAACGATAATAAATACTATTTAGATTTGATTAGCCTTAGATATTAATTGAATTTTTATAACGTTTAATTTTAGATTATGTTGTTTTTATTTAACTTTGTACTGGCGATTCTATCTCTCGATTCCCGTTTTTCCTTTCTTTGGGGTTGGTAATATGTACGGTGCAAGACCTAAATTTAACTGTTTACCTAATCAACATTATACGCAACCTCAATTTATTAAGACAGTGCACAACTGAACGGTCAATAAGCGGGTCGTCGGAATCGTCTTAACTTAAACTTTACTTGTTAAACCTAGCATTTTACGTGATTTACTTTAAATAAACTTTAACTGTGTGAGTGGCCCGGGTTTACTTTAGCACTCACCTATAACTAACTTCAACGTATAATCGTGTGCAGTCTAACTGGACTGTACAGACATACTAATGTCAACTTTGCCAGTGTCAAGTGTTTATAGTTTATAGTCAGTTTGTTTGTTATTAGAGTAAGTATTAGTCGATGGACAATTGTCAATTCTAGACGTCACGCTGAATAGCGCCTAGAATTTTCTTGGTTTTCCTCGTCAAATCCCTCCTTCAAATCACATTGCACCACAATACACATATAGTTCAATTATTTATACCGGTCCTGTAGTCACAATTTATTCATTAAAATACCGCCAAGATTACTGAATAAAACATGCAATAAAACGGGTAAAAAATATTAAATTATCCCCGCCCCCCTGCCTCCATTTTTTTTTCCTTCATTTTTGTGCGACGCACTACTAAAGTTTAACCGCAATTTTATTATAACAATTAATCGATTAATAATCGATTTTTTTATATTCAAAAATCAATCATAATCGATTTTTCATCTGCCACCCCTCGACATTAAGTCTGGTCTACTATAGCCCGGAGTGCGAACTACCAATGAATTCCATCTCCATAATATTACACTAACGCCATCTGTGCATCTACAATAGCATCCCTTCTGTGCTTATGAAAGACGGAGCATCTTTGGCAAGAACTATAAACTACATTGGATCGATCCATTGAAGAAAACCGAGAACCAGAGCATTGTCCACAGTCAATAACTTCGGCCGCTGATGATGTCGATAATTATGACATTTGGGAAACCCACAACATGCTGTTGGTGGAGAATATGAGAACCAGTCAAAGTCACAGTCAGACATCTGAATTAAGCTTAACTTTGAACATAGCGCCTAGGATTAAAAGAAGACGCTGGAGAAGAAGAATCCTGGAGAAGCTATGAGGCAGCTTATCCCCAACTGACACAGTTGGCGTATAACCTTTAGTTACCGGCTTCTTCGGCTCCAGCAGAGAGATGTTCTAAAAAGCTTACCTACTCCATATTATCAAAGACCAGGAGCCGAATATTATCCAAACGCTTACCTACCTAAGTTGTTATTCCTGATCTCATTGCCTACGGATTTCTAGATTGTTTTTATTTGAATAGTTTAATTTTGTTAATTATTTTTGTTAAAAATAAATAATTTTTACTTGAACCTATTATAATGTTGATTATTTAAAAACTTATAATTTCTGTTATATTATATTTAATTTATGAAACTATGATAAATATAATATTTATGGCGTTTATTTTGAAATTAATTAACAAATTAGGGAAAAATCGATTAATATAAAAAAATCTATTACTTTTTGACGAAAAATCTATTATTATTAATCGATAAACATAAATAGGTAAGTACTTATTATGTGTCAGTATAAACATCATTAATGAAAATGATCGATTTCACAAAAGTTGTGTAAGTACTTAGTTATTCCCGCAAGTGTCGAGACTCTGCCTCGTCGGGATAATATACTAGTACTTGGGACATCCTTACCTGGAGACGGCTCCCTCTCGTACTATGCCCCCTAATGCCCGGACAGCCTGCTCCCCCACGTCCGAGCCCGCGCCGCGCTCGTCGGGCGCCAGGCCCCGCAGTACGGCACAGAGCGCCGGGATGACTCCTCCCTGCACAAAGGCTCCACGTCAGGCAATAACTACACTAGCCAGGTTCGGTTCCACACGAGTCGGACTGCAGGTTGTCGGCTGCATAGCTGCTAGGAGGTACTCGTATACATACACACCTGTAGTACACATGGGTAGGTAGGTACCCAGGTACTTACATTAGCGACGACGGCGGCGGCGGCGGTGTGGTCTTCACAGATGTTGCGGAGGCAGCTTGCAGCTTCGAGCTGGAGGTCAGTGCTGTGGAACCATCAAGTGCTACATACAAATAGGTAAGTATATTTATTTACTTAATGAACAGGAAACATTAGAACGCGCTACCGTTGCGTTTTGTAATGTTTATAAATATCTCGCCACACAGAGATTTATAATAATAATAATACCGGACATTTGACACAGCATCATCTGGCCCCAAAGTAAGCAGAGCTTGTGTTATGAGTACCACATGACTGATGTACTACTTATAATATCTACATTTTATTTTTTGTAAATTCATACATATTATACATAGAAACACCCAGACTCGAGACAAATACTTGCAGATCATACAAGCATTTGTCCCGCGGCGGGAATCGAACCCGCAACCTTTTGCGTCTTAGCCGGACTTAAGCCCACTGCGCCACAGAGGTCGTCAAATTATAATAATAGTAGGATTTATCAAACATTAGGTGTATGGATGAATGTTTGTATGTATGGATGTTTGTTACTCTCTCACGCAAAAACTAGCTACTGAATGCATTTTAATGAAACTTTACAATAATATAGTTTATACATCAGAATAACACATAGGCTATAATTTATCAAGATATTGTGTGAATTATCCAAAATATAACGATATTGTGTCACGTAAATAGCTAAAACTAGTTTATTATTATACTAGCTGGTGCCCGCGACTTCGTCTGCGCAGGATTAGTACTTCAAGTAAGTAGCTTATTATTTTCTCCAAGGTACTATCTTTATAAATTATTAACCGACTTCAAAAAAGGAGGAGGTACTCAATTACTGTTTTTTTTTTAGTGAAAACTTCTTTTAGCGCTGTACGCATATTTTTAAATGAGGTAAAACCTCTGGATTCACGACACCGTTACCGAGACGCAGCCGGCTGCAGCGCTCACCCTATTTGATTCATCATCATCATCATACCAGCCTTTAGCAAGTCCACTGCTGGACATAGGCCTCCCCAATTGATTTCCAGGATGAACGATTTTGAGCCGTCTCCATCCACCGACTTCCTGCGATCTTTACAATGTCGTCAGTCCATCGGGTGGGGGGTCGTCCTACGCTTCGTTTTCCTGTCCTTGGTCGCCATTCGAATACTTTTACTCCCCAACGGTTATCAGTTCTGCGAGCTATATGGCCTGCCCATTGCCACTTCAACTTGCAAATTTTTAGTGCTATGTCGGTGACTTTGGTTCTTCTACGGATTTCCTCGTTGCGAATTTTAACACGTAGTGAAACACCCAACATAGCTCTCTCCATAGCTCGTTGTGTGACTCTGAGCTTGTGTATGAGGCCAATAGTTAGCGACCAAGTCTCAGTTCCATATGTCATCTCTGGCAACACGCACTGATTAAAGACTTTCGTCCTGAGGCTCTGCGGTATCTGTGACGCGAAGATGTGCCGTAATTTCCCGAACGCTGCCCATCCGAGTTGGATTCGTCGGCTGACCTCTTTGTCGAAGTTGGACTTGCCTAGTTGAATCGTCTGACCCAAATAGACATAATGGTCTACAACTTCGATTATATCGCTCTCAACATGTACCGGTACGGGTGCAACATGAGCATTTGACATGATTTTTGTCTTGCTCATGTTCATTTTAAGACCCAATTGTTTAGAGACGATATTGAGATCGATGAGCATTGCGCCAAGGTATTCCAGCAATTCTGCCATGATGACTATATCGTCGGCAAATCGAAGGTGAGCGATGCGTTCGCCGTTGATGTTGATACCATGTCTATGCCAGCACAAGAGCTTGAAAATATCCTCCAATGCAGAGGTGAACAGTTTTGGAGAAATAACATCTCCCTGTCTCACCCCTTTATGCAATGGGATTGGATTCGTGCTCTGATCCTGGAGTCGGATAGACATGGTGGCGTGACTGTACAGATATTTCAACACTTCGATATACCGATAGTCGATTTGGCACCGCTGGAGTGACCGCAACACTGCCCAGGTTTCGACAGAATCATAGGCTTTCTCATAGTCCACAAACGCTAAACAAAGTGGCCGGTTATACTCTTCGGTCTTCTGTATAACCTGCCGGAGCGTATGGATTTGGTCTATGGTGCTAAAGCCTTTTCGGAACCCGGCTTGTTCGGGAGGCTGGAAGTCGTCAAACCTACGAGTGAGACGATTAGTTACTACTCTCGAAAACAGCTTATAGACATGGCTTAACAGCGAGATGGGCCTGTAATTCTTCAAGAGGGTTTTATCTACTTTCTTAAAAAACAGTACCATCACGCTCCTGTTCCACGCCTCTGGCGTAGTTCCCTCGAGGATGACGGAGTTGAACAGCTTCTGGAGGACCTTAAGTACCGGTGTTCCACCCGCTCTCAAAAGCTCTGTCGTTATTCCGTCTTCCCCCGGTGCCTTGTTGTTCTTAAGCTGCTTGAGAGCCGTTCGGATCTCGTATAGGCTGACGTCCGGAATGTCTTTAGTATAGTGTCGGGTTAGGCGGGCTCTTGCATCGCTAGTCGTGCTTGTAGCAGGGCTTTGCGATGAAGTGTACAGTTGTCCATAGAACTTCTCGAGCTCTCGTAAAACCGCTGGTTTTGAGGAAACGACTCTGCCACTGTCGGTCTTTAGCTTCGTCAACAGGCTTTGCCCAATAGACAGATCTCTCGCGAACACTTTGGAGCCTTGGTTGCGCTCTATTGCGTTCTTTATATTAGAAGTATTATACAGACGCAAATCGTGTCGCATAGACTTAGAGATCTGTTTATTTAGCGTACTGTATTTCAACATGTCCACTAAAGACTGAAGTTTCATTTCGCTACGTTCTGCCATGAGTTTTAGAGAATTTTACGTTAAGATTTAACGCGCTTCTAACCATTCGGTGATCACTGCCGGTTTTGACCCTGTTGATCACTGAGACATCATTAAATATTTGCTTTTTTGTTGTCATGATGAAATCTATCTCGCGTTTGTGTCCACCGGGGTGAAGCCACGTCCATTTCCTGGACGACCGCTTCTTGAAAAAGGAGTTAATCATAAAGAGTCCCTTCTTTTCCATGAAGTCGGCCAATCGCTGACCCCGTTGGTTCCGCTGTCCAAATCCAAATTGCCCCACTCTCAGTTAATCGCCGTTCCTCACACCTAGCCGCGCGTTGAAGTCCCCCATTACAACTGTAAAGTGTGTTTTCGAGGCTTGCATGGCATTTGAAATGTCATCATACATAGCCTCCACTTCATCGTCTGGACGTTTTGAGTGAGGTGCGTACACCTGTGTGACCTTAAGCGACTACCGTATGGTTATTCTGAGTATAAGGTATACCACCCTGCTCGATACGCTTTCGATCTTCACAATGTTGTTAACGAGGGATTTGTGGACGAGAAACCCAACACCGTGCTGAGATAGTTGATCGCCCTCCAGGTAGTAGCATAAGTTGCCGGAATTTAGGATTATCTTGTCCTCTCCCTCTCTTCGGACTTCTGATAACCCTATAATATCCCAGTGCAACTTATTCACTACTTCTTCCAGCTCTATCAACTTCTCGTCGGTCCTCAGTGTGCGTGCGTTGTAAGTTTCCAGGGCCAGGGGTCGTTGGTATTGGTAGCTAAACCTCTGCTGGAGATTCTTCGCACCCCCTGTTTCGCCGTTACCGTGGCCGCCACCTATGCCAGGAATAGCGGAACTGACGGGAACTGGGGGCCGTCTTCTATTTGTGTACCTCATTTTGGGGGTTTTGCTATAATCACCACGCTTGGCAGGCGGATTGGTGACCGCAGATTGTGTGTTAAGTACTCGGGAGGTGCTGCTGCCCAATCCCCCGGTGTGTGTTCCCTTAGTCGCCTAGTCCCTATTTGATTATAAACCTTAAATAAAAAAGAATCATCAATATCGGCTCACCCAGTCGAAAGTTCTGAGGTAAACATAATAAACATAAAAAAAAAATAAAAAAAAATCGAGTTGCACTCCGGGAGTGCTGACAGAAGTGAAAACTTATTTTGGCGCGTTAGAGTTTGGTAATAAATCACTTCAAAATCAGTAGTTATGGTGACTGCCAATCAAATACTGAACGAACACAGATGATGCAATATTTTTTATTCAGAATGTAGATAATATATCAAAGAACCGAGCTCAGTAAACTTCTCCATACAAAAGTAGACTTTAAACAAAACATGTTTCACTGTTATGTGACACTGTTCCGGTAGCATCATTCATTCATTCATCGTGTCGTTAGTGCTTTTTGGTTATTCTACGAGTGTGCGATTCAGTGACCATCAAAGAACCAGTGAAAGAACACGATTCATTCTTCTCAGATGAATGAATGACCATGAAGCAGCCAGTGACGCGACGACCGAATAAACTAAGTACCTCCCTCCCTACTCCCTACTCCCTACTCGTGCCTACCTAACTACCTAACTACAAGTACTTGATAAGGATCCCAACTCCCAAGTAGGGCGAGTAGAGTAGCTAGTGCCTACCTACTCGTACCGACCCAACATCGACACCACAGTTGGGGCTTGTTCCCAATATTACTACCTATTCCTTGCTTCTAGCCAGGTGCTCATTCAATTTCTTATACCAGATTATAGCTATTAACTCAAGTGTCCTTTATTTAAGTAGTAAGTAGTACAGTCATGTGGTACCCATAACACAAGCTCTGCTTACTTTGGGGCCAGATGATGCTGTGTCAATGTAGGTCCTTGTCACTTAGCCATTATTAAATACATCACTAATGTAAATGTTATTTATAATAACGACCTCTGAAGCACAGTGGGCGAAGGCCCGCCTGGGACGTGGGTTTGATTCCCGTGGGACAAATGTTTCTATGATCTGCAAGTATTACTTTTGCTCTCAGTGTTTTTCTATGTACTAATAATAAGTATTTATTTTAAAAAAGTATATAAGTAGGACCTAGTCTAGTATATCAATATCAGGCGTGTGGCTCTCATAACACAAGCTCTGCTTACTTTGGAGCTAGATGGATGATGTGTGAAATACTGACCTATCCGGCATTATTTAATGGCTTAACAGATTTGGATGAAACTTTGTTGGTATAGATATGGATGTCTGCTCGGATTATCATACGAGTACGAGACACAGAATATTGATCAGTACGAGATATATCCCAGACTACTTTATATTATGCCATCAAAAACTTCTTCCGTAAAACCGTTGCCATGTTTATGCCAATAAAGTTTGATGAATTTGATTTTAATATAGAGACAGATGGGACCTTGGAGAAGAACATAGGATACTTTATAAGTAGGTATCACGCGCGCGAAGCCGCGGGCAGCAGCTAGGTGACTATAATTGTATATACCTATAAGGACTATAGATTGAGAGAGTGTTGAAACTTTTTTATTGAGTCCATTGATGTCAGTAAAACTGCTCGTGTCGTCGAGAGTTGTCGTTTAAACGAGTGTTACTAATTTGAAGGAACTTAAATTGGAGCTGCGAGTTAACAGACGCCACGCTTGCTTTATTCGCAACCGCCTGTTTTGCCCAAACCCTAACAAATAAGCATAGAACAGGCATGCTAGAAAAAAGCACGTAAACGCAATTTGAATTTACTCACATAGGTACCTACATTTATTTATTTGGACACACTCTACGGAGTTTATAGTTAAATGTATATAAAGTTAAACTCCCGTGCATCAAGATAAATATCAAGTTAATATAGCATTCTGAATAGCAGTTAATGGAGCGGTTGTTGCGAGAAGGTGGCGAGATCGTTAGTTAGTTCGTAGAGTGCGGGTAGCGACTCTCCGCCGGAGCCCGGCCCCGACACTACTGCTCCCGACTGCAGAGCGGAGTCCCAGGGTCCGATGATGATCAGCAAAGGAGGAACGAACTACCGTCTGCTTACCTTCTCACCTATGGGTTTGTTATAGTGATGACGGGCGTGCGGAAGTGGTAGAGTTGTCCCCGGCGCTGCCCTACATCGCCGACTTGTTGCTGAAAACGCACGACGCGACAGTACTAAGTAAGTATAAGTATAACCTCAGTAGGTATGTATGTAGGTAGGTAGAGTCCACTCCTATAGGTGGGGCTCTACCTATACAATGTCGTGGACAGAACTGTGACTTATTGTTATTGTAACTTTTAAAACTATTATGGTTTTGAACATAATAAAATAAATAAATAAATAAAAACGGGGTATTTACCTTTATATGTGAGTTTTTTTGCTTCCCGATATCATCGTCCGTATATACACTCGAGAGCATAGAAATAGGACATAGGGGAATTTTCCTGCATTTTGATTTCGACACATGTTTTTTTTTTTAAATTAAAGGTTCTTTGCAAATATTACTTAAATTAAATTAAAGTACACACTGTTAGCTTCCTAAAAACCCATAATGTCTGGCCTTGACCTTCCAAATCATAGCAGTGGTGGCTTAACAATGGAATGGCCTAAATTCGCTCGTTTCAGGTAGCGCGGTTTGTGCGACTTTGAGCAGGTATAAAAGGTTAAAAAAACAATAAATTTGTCAGAAAGGTCCTTTAACGAATACGTCATTTCTAAACAAGAAAATCGATACCACACCAGAAGTAGCGTCTCAAGTGGTTGCACTAATCGAAGCTGGACAGAACCAAAGTCAAGTGGCTCGTCTATGAAATTTGAGCAGATATGCTGTTCGACGTGTATACCAGCGATATCAGCAAACTGGTGGCTAAACCAGGAGACCAGGAACAGACCGAAAACGTGCGACAACACAGCGCGATGACCGTTTTCTTGTGAATTAATCACTACGAAATCGCCGGTTGAATGCAGTTCAACTCGGACAGCAGCTCCAGGAAGTTAGAGAAGTAGAAGTCAGTCGGTGGACGGTGAGAAGAAGACTAGCCGAAGGAGGTCTGACAGCGCACAGACCAGCAACTGGCCCAAAATTGACCCCAGCGCACAGACAAGCACGCCTTCAGTTTGCTCGAAATCACGTTAATTGGACTATGGATCAATGGCAGGCAGTCCTCTTCTCCGACGAGTGCAGTTTGTGTCTCCATGGTAACGACGGACGGGGTAGAGTCTACCGAAGATCCGGTGAGCGTTTTGCTCAATGCTGATGGGTCGCATACGGCGGTGGTTCGTGTATGTTCTGGGGAGGCATTTCACTGGAAGCGAAAACCGAACTTGTCTTCATCACAAGGCCCGATACCAACCGTCGATCGCGTGGATTGATGTTCCAACGTTACGTCGAGGAGATCCTGCAAGAACATATTGTGCCCTTTTCGGGATTTACCGACGAAAACTTCGTTTTTATGCAGGACAACGCTAGACCACACAACGCTGCTATAATACGCCAGTATTTGGAGGAGGTTGAAGTACTCGTTATGGAGTGGCCTGCTCGAAGCCCAGATCTCAATCCCATTGAGCACTTATGGGACGAACTAAAGAAACGAGTAAGAGCCAGAAACGCTGTGCCTACGAGTCTCAGAGAGCTCCAAACCGCGACTAGGAAGAATGGGACAGCATACCTCAGGATTTCGTAAAAAAAATGATTTCTTCGATGAAACATCGAATGGAAGCTGTTATTCAGGCTAGGGGAGGCAATACCTCGTATTAATAAACCGTTACATTCACAAATTTATTGTTGTTTTAACCTTTTATACCTGCTCAAAGTCGCACAAACCGCGCTACCTGAAACGAGCGAATTTCGGCCATTCCATTGTTAAGCCGCCACTGCTATGATTTGGAAGGTCAAGGCTAGACATTATGGGTTTTTAGGAAGCTAACAGTGTGTACTTTAATTTAATTTAAGTTATATTTGCAACCAACCTTTAATTAAAAAAAAAACAAGTGTCAAAATCAAAGTGCAGGAAAATTTCCCTGTGTGTGATTTCTATGCTCTCGAGTGTATATAAAAATCTTGTGTCACAGTTTTCGTGTTTATACTCCCCCGAAACGGCTTGACCGATTTTGATGAAATTTCATATGTATATTCAGTAGGTCTGAGAATAGGTTTATAACTAATTTTTATACTAAGTGTTAAGGGTGGCTCAACCCAATTTTTTTTTAATGTCCAATAAGGCAAAACAACGTTTGGCGGGTCAGCTAGTATTATATATACCATATATATCATAATATGTATGTAAAAGGGTAGGATTCTTTAAGGTGGCCTCTTAATTATTGGTGGTTGGTATTTGGTAAGGTGACGAAATGAGAAGTCCAAGGTTCACTGTAGTAATAGTGTATTTTATCAGACTTCACACAGGTACCCGGAATGGTTAGAAAAATATATAAAGAGGCTTATTATATTACGATCGTGATTTTTTAATAAAACGCTGATTTTTGGCATTCTTGTTCAGAGAAACCGAAAGTCTTCGACAAATTTTAATTATTGTATGGTGGAGAATAGTTATTACTATAGTTCATAGCGGCCTTGCTTTTTGCATATCTTTGTTATTTATTTATGTAAAGCCGAAATTCCAAAGCATGTTTGCAAATAAAATGCGCGAAGGCACTTTTTCAAGCTCGTGGATTGAACGTCTGTACTATGAAAATGAAATAAATAATATACCACAACATCTCTCATATAGTAGTTGAGTTTCGGAATTCGGAAATATTTACAAAGTATCTACAAAATAAATCCAATTCAAAACTATAAAACCACTAAAAATGTTCAGAATTAGCTGTAAATTTCTCCTTAGTACATTAATACTATCGAGTAAAATTTATATAATATTATATAAAACTATAAATAAACGTAATTACAACTGCGCGAAATGCACAAAATAAATTATATAATGCGATGCGTGGGCCGCTCGAACTCAGTACTGCGCGAGCGCTCGTAGACGTTGGACCTGTGTCGATTTTTTACGCGCCAAACGAACGTAGTTTACGCTCATTCCCATCAATTGGCGCGTATAGTGACTACGTCATTTTGATCAATTTTTATATTAAACATTTATCAAAATAGAAAAAAAGGGATGGAAATACCTCTCTAAGTCGTCCCTCGTCAGATGGAGGCCCATACTCAGTAGTGAGTGATTGTAGATTACAAGGGCTGTTTTGATGTTGGTGATGACGGTATCCATAGAAAACCTTTGTCCGAAAGTCTTTAATTTTGTGTACTGAAACCTAAATTCTTTGTTACTTGTTCAAAAAAGGCCTACACTTACCTTATTTAATTTTTGTACTATGGTTGAAATTGCCTGGCAGAAAAGTTTTTTGGTTTTTAATTCGATCATTTTACCTATGTGTCAAACATATGTTACTTCTGGATGCATCAATTTGCTTCAAACACAATTAAAAAATACTAGTGTTTAGTTAATTTTACATGTTTTATAATAAAGTTTTGTTGTCGCTAAGTAATTTACCTTTTTGTGATTTTGATTAAAACTTTACTAACCGACAGTATTTCTTAAAGTATTGAGAAAATTCATAATCTTTAAATGCCAGTTTATAAAACTTCTAAACTGCATTCAAATTTCGTTAGAATCTAGTAGCATTGATTAAAAGGCGATTTTTGACGATTTAAAAAAAAAAATCTTTAAAATGCTCTGGTGTAAAGTTGCCAATATGTCGCTTAGTAATTATTGGCTTTCAAGCGTCGATATGGTTGTTACTGGAGCACTGTGACTGTTTCTCCAGGCGTTATTTCCGACACACCAGGTAGAAGAATGCAGCAAGAGTATGGTTTTGGTAGTTCTCTCCGCAGGTCTTCATCCGTGGGTCGTCGTTTCACATCCGGTTCGAAGGACCTTGTAAAAGTGTAGAACTCTAGTGGGAGTCCTAGACCTCTTAGATATTCTACGTTAGATAGTCTACTATGGTATAAAATGGTATGTATAGTGAGATGGTTATGTTATGAGTAACGCGGTGCCGGCCCGGCAGATGGTAGCGCATTGGTTTGCTCCACCAATGGGTCAAAAGGCCAAACCCAAAATGGTCAAAATGTTAAACTAAAATATACCTTATATTAAAGCGTAGACTACGTATGTTACATTAGTTTTTATTTCATGTGAATACATGCAGTATTACCGAAGTTATGACTGCTAGTAAGTTTAGACACTTTTTAAATTTTAGAGATTTCGCGCGCTCCCTGCCTGACGTCATGGTTGCGGTCATGAATGTTCGAGACATACCTATTATGTTGCGGAGTTATTTTAAAATTATGATATCTCCTAAGATGTTGATTGAAATCAAGTGATGTCAAGGACAATTTTGTTCACAATGAAATGCTTGTGATTAATAACATATTTATTTGGATGAGGATTAATAAAATGTTGATAAAACTCCTTCGCAAATAATGCATTAATTTCGATCAAAATTGCTTACCATATATAAAAGGTTATAGTGAGTCAATCTTAAAAGATAGACATTCGCTGTCGCAGACATTTTTTTAGAACTTTTAAGGAGGAATAATTCCATCATACATCATTTTTGCGTAACTCAAACCGTTTATGCAGCGCACGCAACGGACGGAACATTTTCCATTGATGCTTCGCTCCTATTGGTTGGAGCGTGATGTTATAAAGCCTAAAGCCTTCCTCGATAAATTAACTATCCAAAACAAAAATATTTTTTCAAAACCATGATAGTTTTAGAAGTTATACCAGAAAACCAGCGCTATTTCGCACTGTGTGAAATAGCATAAAGCTGAGACTGTGCTTTTTTGACAAACGCAGACTAGGTTTGGAACAAGGTGGGTACACGTAGGTTTAGTATTAGTTAGTTAGTTAGTATTGGTTGGATCTGTGTACCTACTATATTATCGTAACTTTTATCAGTGTGTGTGTGTCAAAATAAATTTATTTCATTTCATTATTTCATTTTATACCTACATACATACCTACCTATTTCGAACTTCAAGCTGAATGTGTGGTAGGTAGGTTTTGCAGAACACAAAAGGGTCAAAATGTTACACTAAAATATACCTAACATTAAAGCGTAGACTACGTATGTTATATTAGTTTTTATTTCATGTGAATACATGCAGTATTACCGAAGTTATGACTGCGAGTAAGTTTAGCCGGCGCTCCCGCCGAAACTTTTCGCGCGCGACGAAATAAATTGTGACGTCATCGCATGATTTAGCGCCAACTGTGTTTTTAAATAATGTCGTACGAAAATGCACACTTTGATCTTTATTTTCTCAGCCATTTTTAAAAGTAGAAAAAAAGTAAAAACACAGTTATTCTTGTAATTTTTTTTAGATTACTTTTGCATTAAAAAAAAAAGTTTGTCTTCTCCATTGTGCCTAATCGGATTGTGATTGTCATGACATGTACCATTAGCTCATCTCATGCGTCCTCTTCTCAGCTCGGGAGCATGTTTGTGTTTACACCGGCATATTTGCTTGTAAGACAAAAATGCATAATTGCTGTGTTTGGTGTAAACCCGAACAATGTATATTGTGATGTATGATATTTACCATGTTAGGTAAATATCCTGTTTTGAGTGAAAATTATTATATTACTAGTAAATGCCCGCGGCTTCGCACGCGTGTTACCTACTTACATAAAAAGTAGCCTTTGTCTCAAATATACATTCTATCTCCATACCCAATTTCTTCAAAATACGTTCACCCGCAAATAGGTAACAAATAAACAGACTGATACACTTTTGTGTATATAATACTAGCTGCTGCCCGCGGCTTCGCAAGCGTGAGACCTACATAAAAAGGTGCCCATGTCCTTCTCCAAGGTCCAATCTATCTCTTTACCAAAATTTATCAAATTTGGTTCAGCGGTTTAGGCGTGAAAACGTAACAAACTGAATTTAACTGAAGGACAAAGGCTACTTTTTATGTAGATACCACGCGTGCGAAGCAGCGGGCAGCAGCTAATCGGTTCAGCGGTTTAGGCGTGAAAACGTAACAAACAACAGACAGACAGAGTTACTTTCACATATATAATATTATTAGTATAGATTTATTTACAATAGTACATGCCTTACTCACATACACCACGCTTTCACAAATTCACTACAAAAGCATTTACACCGATTTATCACCTTATACAAACACTCGACGGCCAGCCTACGAGTTCGCAAGCGGCACGCACGATCAAACTTCAGATTTTCTATGTGGCGGTGCGGATAGCTTCCGCCCGCTTTGGACTATTCTTCTGGGCTTGGGTCAGTGAACCCTTAACGCCTTGTGCTGCTCATCGGGGGATGTGAGGGGGCGCTTCACGCCTTGGTCTGCTCTTGGGGGTCGTGAGGGGTCAGGGGGCTCTTCACGCCTTGGTCTGCTCTTTGGGGGCCGTGAGGGGTCAGGGGGCCCTTCACGCCTTGGTCTGTTCTTTGGGGCCGTGGGGTCTGGAATCCACACGCCTTGTACTGCGGGGGGACGTGGAGGCCAATATTCTCACACGTCTTGATCTCTTCTTGCGAGGGTGACACTTATTACTTCACCACTCACTGCACTGTGAAACTCACTTTCATTCGATTTCATTCGAGCTGAGAAGTCAATAATGTCGGAGGTATAAGATGGGATGTCGTGGCCGAAAAAATCACCTGGAAGACGAAGAGGCTCACCGTAAACCAGATCAGCCGATGAAGTCTGGAGGTCTTCTTTGAAGGCACTCCTGATACCAAGAAGTACGAGTGGCAACGACTCAGTCCAGTTAACGTCTGCGTGGCAGGTAATCGCTGCCTTCAGCTGTCGGTGAAATCGCTCCACCAAGCCGTTGCACTGTGGGTGATACGCTGTCGTCCTACGGTGATCGAAACCGATGGATTTTGAGAGTTGATCAAAAAGTGCCGATTGAAATTGTCTGCCTTGATCGGTAACAATCTCGGTAGGACAACCGAATCGAGCTACCCAACAGGAGACCAACGCTTTCGCCACTGTTTCGGCAGTGATGTTGGTAATAGGCACAGCTTCCGGCCATCGTGTAAAGCGATCCACTGCTGTGAGGCAATACCGATAATCACCAGCCGGGGGCAGAGGGCCGATCAGATCTATGTAGACGTGTTTGAAACGCGCTGAAGGTAAATCATGCGAACCTAATGGTGAGACAACGTGTCTAGTTACCTTCGAGCGCTGGCAGCTCAAACACGCCTTAGCCCATTCACGGCAGTTTTTTCGCAACAGTGGCCAAATGAAGCGTTGAGCAACCAGTTTGGCTGTAGCGTTGGCACCAGGGTGAGTGAGCGAGTGCAGGCTGTCGAAAACCTGCCGTCGTAACTGTTTTGGTACGAATGGCCTGGGCGTCGGTGTACTGACGTCACAGTACAATGTGGAACGACATCCAGGTATTCTGATCTTCGTGAGGCGAAGTGAAGTGTCGGCTCGGAGGTGGTCTGCAAGGTCTGTGTCCGTGGATTGGAGCTCGGCCATAACTTCAGGATCGACAGGTATCTGCAGCTCATCTACGCGCGACAATGTATCGGTGACCAAGTTGTCCTTGCCGGCGATAAAAACGATGTCGCTGGTGAACTGCGAGATGAAGTCGAGGTGTATATACTGACGTGGTGAACAGTTACTTTTCCGCTCGTGGAAAGCGTAACATAGCGGCTTATGGTCAGTATAGACTGTAAAGTGATGGGCCTCTAGCATGTGGCGAAAATATTTTATGCTCTCGTAAATGGCAAGGAGTTCGCGATCGTACGGAGAGTACTTGTTCTGCGATGGACTCAACTTGCGGGAAAAAAATGCTAGCGGCTGCCAGTCTCAGTCTCTCAGCTGCTGTAGGACTCCACCTATCGCTATATCAGAAGCGTCAGTAACCAGTCCTAATTTGGCTGTTGGATCAGGATGAGCTAGAAGAGCTGCATCGCAAAGGCTCTTTTTACAACATTCGAATGCGTTAAGAGCATTTCCTTCGATGATGACGGGATGGGAAGCTTTTACCGACCCAGTCAGCAAAGCGTTAAGCGGCGCTTGGATTTGCGCGGCGTTTGGCAAGAATCGCCTGTAAAAATTCACCATTCCTAGAAATCGACGTAGTTCTCTCACGGTTTTCGGTAATGGGAACTGAGTGATCGCCTGTACCTTGCTTTCCAGTGGTTTAGTGCCCTTTTCAGAGACCTGGTATCCGAGAAACGTGACCTCGGACATGGCGAAGATACACTTAGAAGTGTTGACCAGAACACCATAATCGCGCATACGTTCGAAGAGCTGGCGTAAGTGGTCTTCATGTTCATTAGGTGTTTTGCTGAAACTAAAAAATCATCTAAGTATGGATAACAAAAGTCGAGGCCGCGAGTCAATTCGTCAACAAAGCTCTGGAAGGTTTGTCCAGCATTCCTAAGTCCGAAAGTCATGTGAGGAAACTCAAATAGGCCGAACGGAGTGGTAATGGCTGTTTTAGGAATGTCCACCTCCGCAACAGGAATTTGATTATAGGCCTTAACCAAATCGATAACTGAAAATACCGTACAACCAGACAGACTGTGTGAAAAATCTTGTATATGGCGAATTGGGTATTGGTCGGGAATTGTTCGCGCGTTTAATTGCCTATAGTCGCCACAGGGACGCCAACCGTTATCTTTTTTAGAAACAAGATGGAGAGGCGATGCCCAGGGACTGTCAGACGGACGCGCAGTACCGGTAGAAAACATTGTATCGAATTCATGCTTCGCTATTTTCAATTTATCAGGAGCGAGACGACGAGGGGAACATGATACAGGTGGACCAGGTGTAGTGCGAATGTAGTGTTTGGTGTTGTGTTTTGCGATGCCCGGAGTACCAGCGGGACGTGTTATGTCTGGGTATTCGGACAAAATTTTATGGTACCTACCGTCACCACCAGTCGCTACTTTGACGCTTAGTACTAGTGAATTACTTAAATCTAAACAAGCTACAGTGCTAACATTGGTCAGGCTATCGATAAGTTTCTGTTGGCTGACGTCAACGATGAGGCGGTAGTGTGTTAAAAAATCTACGCCTATGATAGCTTTCGTGACGTCGGCGACCACAAAACGCCACGGTAAATTGTGGCGTAGGCCTATATTCAAGTTAAGCTGAATATAACCGTACGTGTCAATAACTGAACCATTGGCTGCACTGAGCTGATAACTACTCTTACATCTACGTTCACGAAGTGCTGAGATAGGATATACACAAATGTCACTACCAGTGTCTATTAAAAACTGTGTATGTGTACCATGATCCTTGATGAAGAGGCGACCTGTGCTGGAGCTGTGGCAGTCGTTTGTCGCCATCAATGACTGCCCGACGCGTTTCCCTGCTTGTAGTCACAGGGCTTGGTGCACCGGACTGCCTTTGTCCCGTGCCTCGAGTGGTACCAGCAGATCGGGAACCTGCGGTAGTTTGATGCAGAACGACGTGACGTGGAACGGCTGCTTTGTTCTCCTCCTCGGTGGCGCTCGGTGGATCGTGAGTGGTGCTGCGACTGCGCAGTTAGGGCGCTCACTTGTCGTGTCAGTTCGGCTACCTGGCGCGTTAATTTGTCAATAGGCGACACTACTGCTGATGATGATGATGATGTCGCTGCTACTTGGTGTGCTGGGGGCGCAATGTCGTGGACGCGGTCAGCGAGCTCAGCAAGTGCGTCAAGGGGCAATGTCGGTTGTGACGCGACAATCGGCTGTAGCGAGGTAGGTAGCCGGCAGAGCCAAATGGTCCGTACGAAGTCCGGTGGAATGTCAGGTCCGGCAAGGTGCTGTAAATGCCGCAGGAACTGAGACGGTTTACGTGTGCCAAGCTGTTCATGTGTCAACAGCTGCTTCACCTTATTTTCCCTGGATGCTGAGAGACGCTTGATCAACTCGTCTTTCAACCGTTGGTAGTCGGGTGGACCGGTGAGGACATCTTCGATTTCTGCGGCGTACTGGCGATCGAGAGTGGCCAAAATGTGATAAAACTTGGCCATGTCATCTGTCACTTGCATTATAGCAAATTGGCCTTCGACCTGCGCGAACCATATCGCCGGTTTCTCTGGCCAGAATGGTGGAATTCTGACGTGTAAGGCCTGTGGTCGCATAGATGATGACGTGCTTGATTTCGCGGCCAAACCCGCAGGAGTCGCCATCTTGGTGTGTGATCGACGGGGGCGCGTGTCAACATGTCCCTGCGAATTTTCTGTGTCCGAGTCGCTTGATATGCCGGTTTTTGGCATAGCTATTGATGTTCTTCTTAGGGGTCACCAGTTATAGGTAGTTGGGGCGTGGTATCCTATGCTAATATATAGGTAGGTAGGTATGTTTAACACAAAAGTTCACTTGGTTTGATAGTTAACGTTCAAGGTTTATTACGCCACAACACCATACAATTAAAACAGAAGGAAATAACACAGACGCAATAGATACTAAGAATAGAAGTAAACGAGCATTAACAATACAAAAGTCTTTTTGGGCATCGCGTCGCGTCATAGATATCGACTAGTGGCGGTAGGTTCGATTTGTTGCCGGTGGCAACCGGCTGGCCGGGACTAGCGCATCGCTCGGCTCGGATACAATGGGCTGGCTTAACAACGCGCATAGCGTGGGTTTGCTTGTGAATATAATATTAATTATTTTGTGAGGTGAATTTGTGAATGATGATGTATGTGAGTAATGGCTGTAGTATTGTAAATATATATGAAAATATAATATGAATAAATGTTTTGTTAGGTGTACCTACATAAATATATAAATAAACTACATAATAAATATAAAGATATAATAAGTCACCTACAGTAGGTAGTCACATAAATTGCACTGGAACTGGGACAGCTGGGGAATGATCGTAAAACCTACCCTCTGTATTTTTTTTGCAATACAAATTTAAATTTTTAAATTAAATTTTTCTTTTGCGTATCCTTGTAAAAAAATACGAACTGCAGGCACTATAGATGTTATCGATTGGCATAATGTTGCCATTGTTTCGGCCTGCAGTCTACTGGTGTTGGCTGTTATTACAGCAGCCTCAGCCTGCGCTTTCACGGCTTCAGCTTGTCTCAACTTAGACTGAGCGAGCAAGCTGTCTGTGTGTGCGCGCATCTCCTCAATGCGCATCATCAAACTGCGGCTCTCGTCGAGTGCCCCACGGCTTGCTGTCGGAAAAATCATACATTAAGAAATAGAAAAGACAGAAACACTTTCGCGGGGTCATTTTATACATTATGTATTTCGCAGACTACAAGTTTTTTGTAGACTTTGTTACCTACTTTGCACTTGTGGTTGAACTCTTGACGACTTTTGAGTCCTTTGGTAAGGCCTCCGCCTCGGTTATTTCCTCTGTCGTCGACGCGGCGAGGACGGTACCGATGCCGGCAGGGATGGCGAGAGCGGTCGCAGT
>CANUEU010000005.1:0-2500 GCA_948098915.1 Lampropteryx suffumata
TGGAGACCTTGAAAGAAGCCCTGGACCTGCAAAAGGAAACCTTGGAAAGGACCACATACGCGAGCGTAGCCGCTGGACAGACCAGAAGGCAGCCTAGCGAATCAACCACACTACACTCCGTAGTGGTCTCTTCAAAGGACGAAGGAGACACAGGAGAGCAGGTCCTAAACAAGATAAGAGAGGTAGTAAATGCGAAGGAAGGAGGTATAAGAGTAGACAGGGTAAGAAAGGCCAAAGACAGAAAGGTAATTGTTGGATGTCGAACCGAAGGAGAAAGAGACAAGATAAAGGAAAGGCTGAAAAAGGCCGAAGAACACCTTATCGTCGAGGAGATCAGAAACAAAGACCCTCTCTTAATCCTCAAAGATGTCCTTGAGTATAATACAGATGAGGACATCTTAAAAGCTCTGAGGACCCAAAACGATAAGGTGTTCCGAAACCTAAGTGGACAAGACAGGCTTGAGGTTCGGTACAGAAGGAAAACTAGGAACCCGTACCTAAATCACGTGGTAGTGAAGGTCTCCCCACAAATATGGAACCGGATGCTGGACATAGGAGAGGTACACATCGACCTCCAGAGAATAAAAGTGGCGGATCAGTCGCCACTAGTACAATGCTCCCTATGTCTAGCATTCGGCCATGGCAGGCGATTCTGTAAAGAAACGGTAGAGAAGTGCAGCCACTGCGGGGGACCGCACTTAAAAGCCAAATGCCCAGAATGGCTCGCGGATGAAATGCCCTCCTGCTGTAACTGCGCTCAAGCTAAAATAGATAAAAAAGAGCATAACGCCTTTAGCCAGGAGTGCCCGGTAAGGAAGAAGTGGGACACCTTGGCCCGAGCCTCGGTAGCCTATTGCTAAAGTTGTCTCACGGGAACAAGCGCCGACAAACCCCCCCTCTGGAAAAGCATATACCATAGTCCAAGCCAACCTCCAGCGCAGGCAACTAGCCACGCAAGAGCTGATGCTGGAAGCAACAAAGAGGAATATGGCTATAGCGCTACTGCAGGAGCCGTACGTGGGGAATACAGGTAGAATGAGACAAAGCAGAGGAACCAGGATCTTCCAGTGCGCCAGTCAGGACGACCAAAACATCAAGGCTGCTATAGTGGTTTTTGACAGCGAACTTGACGTCATCCAGTACCCTGACCTGACCACGCACAACATCGTTGTGGTCAAAATAAGAACGAGCGCCTGGGAGATCGTGCTGGTCTCTTTCTACTTTGAGCCCGAAGGATCAAACACACCATATCAGCCGTACCTCGAGCACCTGGAAAAGGTACAGCAGGTCACCAAATCCACGAAGATCATATGCGGAGGAGATGCAAATGCACACAACACCTGGTGGGGCTCGCAAGCGCTTGACCAACGAGGAATAGACCTGGCCGGAACTTTGGAGGATATAGGTCTGCAAATTATCAACGACGGCGAAACCCCAACTTTCGACACAATAAGAGGTAGTAAAAGGTACTCCAGCTTCGTTGACATTACGGCATGCTCAGTGGATCTCCTCAGCTACGTGGAGGACTGGAAGGTAGACGAACAGCTCATAAACTCCGACCATAACGCAATTGTTTTCCGAATAAGGTTAGAAAAGGCAAGAGGCGTGGACATAGCTAGAACCACAAGGATCTATAACAGCAAAAAAGCGAATTGGGATCAGTTTCATGAGAAACTGACCCAATCGCAAATAGATAAAAAGCTAAAGACAGAATACATAGATCAAATAACTAGCACAAAAGAACTAGAAGAAGCAATAGAAACATACACAAGCATAATAACAGAAGCATGCAACCACGCCATCCCAAAAAAGAAAACAAGTAGCAAATTTTCCTTACCTTGGTGGTCGGAGGATCTCGCCCGCCTTAAGAAAGACGTCCGCACGAAGAAGAGGAGAATCCGCTGCGCCGCGCCAGTCCGAAGAGAGGGAGTCATCCGGGAGTACCTGAAACAGAAAGAAATATATGAAACAAGGGTTAAACAAGCACAAATAGAAAGTTGGAAGGAGTTTTGCGGAAAGCAAGACAGAGAAGGGATGTGGGAAGGGATATATAGGGTAATTGGGAGGACGACAAGGAGACAAGAGGACATGCTACTGGAAAGGGATGGAAAATCCCTAACACCTAGGGAATCCGCGACACTGCTTGCCGAGACCTTCTTTCCAGAAGACAAGCAGGAACAAGACAACGCGGATCACCAAAACACTAGGAAACTGGCAGACAAGGTAAACGGACTGGGTCATGCTGAGAACCATGACCCACCTTTTACCCTTGAAGAAATAAAAACAGCGGTCGCCAGCTTTAACCCAAAAAAGGCTCCAGGGTCCGAAGGATTCACAGCAGATATATGTCATCACGCAATAACGAACGACCCTGAAGCCTTCCAGGCATTAGCAAATAAATGTTTGGAACTCGGTTGTTTCCCAAGGGCATGGAAAATAGCAACAGTTGTTGTACTACAAAAGCCAGGAAAGAAGAACTATCTAAGCCCCAAATCCTACA
>CANUEU010000005.1:7500-12500 GCA_948098915.1 Lampropteryx suffumata
AACCTAACCTAACCTAACCTAACCTAACCTAACCTAACCTAACCTAACCTAACCTAACCTAACCTAACCTAACCTAACCTAACCTAACCTAACCTAACCTAACCTAACCTAACCTAACCTAACCTAACCTAACCTAACCTAACCTAACCTAACCTAACCTAACCTAACCTAACCTAACCTAACCTAACCTAACCTAACCTAACCTAACCTAACCTAACCTAACCTAACCTAACCTAACCTAACCTAACCTAACCTAACCTAACCTAACCTAACCTAACCTAACCTAACCTAACCTAACCTAACCTAACCTAACCTAACCTAACCTAACCTAACCTAACCTAACCTAACCTAACCTAACCTAACCTAACCTAACCTAACCTAACCTAACCTAACCTAACCTAACCTAACCTAACCTAACCTAACCTAACCTAACCTAACCTAACCTAACCTAACCTAACCTAACCTAACCTAACCTAACCTAACCTAACCTAACCTAACCTAACCTAACCTAACCTAACCTAACCTAACCTAACCTAACCTAACCTAACCTAACCTAACCTAACCTAACCTAACCTAACCTAACCTAACCTAACCTAACCTAACCTAACCTAACCTAACCTAACCTAACCTAACCTAACCTAACCTAACCTAACCTAACCTAACCTAACCTAACCTAACCTAACCTAACCTAACCTAACCTAACCTAACCTAACCTAACCTAACCTAACCTAACCTAACCTAACCTAACCTAACCTAACCTAACCTAACCTAACCTAACCTAACCTAACCTAACCTAACCTAACCTAACCTAACCTAACCTAACCTAACCTAACCTAACCTAACCTAACCTAACCTAACCTAACCTAACCTAACCTAACCTAACCTAACCTAACCTAACCTAACCTAACCTAACCTAACCTAACCTAACCTAACCTAACCTAACCTAACCTAACCTAACCTAACCTAACCTAACCTAACCTAACCTAACCTAACCTAACCTAACCTAACCTAACCTAACCTAACCTAACCTAACCTAACCTAACCTAACCTAACCTAACCTAACCTAACCTAACCTAACCTAACCTAACCTAACCTAACCTAACCTAACCTAACCTAACCTAACCTAACCTAACCTAACCTAACCTAACCTAACCTAACCTAACCTAACCTAACCTAACCTAACCTAACCTAACCTAACCTAACCTAACCTAACCTAACCTAACCTAACCTAACCTAACCTAACCTAACCTAACCTAACCTAACCTAACCTAACCTAACCTAACCTAACCTAACCTAACCTAACCTAACCTAACCTAACCTAACCTAACCTAACCTAACCTAACCTAACCTAACCTAACCTAACCTAACCTAACCTAACCTAACCTAACCTAACCTAACCTAACCTAACCTAACCTAACCTAACCTAACCTAACCTAACCTAACCTAACCTAACCTAACCTAACCTAACCTAACCTAACCTAACCTAACCTAACCTAACCTAACCTAACCTAACCTAACCTAACCTAACCTAACCTAACCTAACCTAACCTAACCTAACCTAACCTAACCTAACCTAACCTAACCTAACCTAACCTAACCTAACCTAACCTAACCTAACCTAACCTAACCTAACCTAACCTAACCTAACCTAACCTAACCTAACCTAACCTAACCTAACCTAACCTAACCTAACCTAACCTAACCTAACCTAACCTAACCTAACCTAACCTAACCTAACCTAACCTAACCTAACCTAACCTAACCTAACCTAACCTAACCTAACCTAACCTAACCTAACCTAACCTAACCTAACCTAACCTAACCTAACCTAACCTAACCTAACCTAACCTAACCTAACCTAACCTAACCTAACCTAACCTAACCTAACCTAACCTAACCTAACCTAACCTAACCTAACCTAACCTAACCTAACCTAACCTAACCTAACCTAACCTAACCTAACCTAACCTAACCTAACCTAACCTAACCTAACCTAACCTAACCTAACCTAACCTAACCTAACCTAACCTAACCTAACCTAACCTAACCTAACCTAACCTAACCTAACCTAACCTAACCTAACCTAACCTAACCTAACCTAACCTAACCTAACCTAACCTAACCTAACCTAACCTAACCTAACCTAACCTAACCTAACCTAACCTAACCTAACCTAACCTAACCTAACCTAACCTAACCTAACCTAACCTAACCTAACCTAACCTAACCTAACCTAACCTAACCTAACCTAACCTAACCTAACCTAACCTAACCTAACCTAACCTAACCTAACCTAACCTAACCTAACCTAACCTAACCTAACCTAACCTAACCTAACCTAACCTAACCTAACCTAACCTAACCTAACCTAACCTAACCTAACCTAACCTAACCTAACCTAACCTAACCTAACCTAACCTAACCTAACCTAACCTAACCTAACCTAACCTAACCTAACCTAACCTAACCTAACCTAACCTAACCTAACCTAACCTAACCTAACCTAACCTAACCTAACCTAACCTAACCTAACCTAACCTAACCTAACCTAACCTAACCTAACCTAACCTAACCTAACCTAACCTAACCTAACCTAACCTAACCTAACCTAACCTAACCTAACCTAACCTAACCTAACCTAACCTAACCTAACCTAACCTAACCTAACCTAACCTAACCTAACCTAACCTAACCTAACCTAACCTAACCTAACCTAACCTAACCTAACCTAACCTAACCTAACCTAACCTAACCTAACCTAACCTAACCTAACCTAACCTAACCTAACCTAACCTAACCTAACCTAACCTAACCTAACCTAACCTAACCTAACCTAACCTAACCTAACCTAACCTAACCTAACCTAACCTAACCTAACCTAACCTAACCTAACCTAACCTAACCTAACCTAACCTAACCTAACCTAACCTAACCTAACCTAACCTAACCTAACCTAACCTAACCTAACCTAACCTAACCTAACCTAACCTAACCTAACCTAACCTAACCTAACCTAACCTAACCTAACCTAACCTAACCTAACCTAACCTAACCTAACCTAACCTAACCTAACCTAACCTAACCTAACCTAACCTAACCTAACCTAACCTAACCTAACCTAACCTAACCTAACCTAACCTAACCTAACCTAACCTAACCTAACCTAACCTAACCTAACCTAACCTAACCTAACCTAACCTAACCTAACCTAACCTAACCTAACCTAACCTAACCTAACCTAACCTAACCTAACCTAACCTAACCTAACCTAACCTAACCTAACCTAACCTAACCTAACCTAACCTAACCTAACCTAACCTAACCTAACCTAACCTAACCTAACCTAACCTAACCTAACCTAACCTAACCTAACCTAACCTAACCTAACCTAACCTAACCTAACCTAACCTAACCTAACCTAACCTAACCTAACCTAACCTAACCTAACCTAACCTAACCTAACCTAACCTAACCTAACCTAACCTAACCTAACCTAACCTAACCTAACCTAACCTAACCTAACCTAACCTAACCTAACCTAACCTAACCTAACCTAACCTAACCTAACCTAACCTAACCTAACCTAACCTAACCTAACCTAACCTAACCTAACCTAACCTAACCTAACCTAACCTAACCTAACCTAACCTAACCTAACCTAACCTAACCTAACCTAACCTAACCTAACCTAACCTAACCTAACCTAACCTAACCTAACCTAACCTAACCTAACCTAACCTAACCTAACCTAACCTAACCTAACCTAACCTAACCTAACCTAACCTAACCTAACCTAACCTAACCTAACCTAACCTAACCTAACCTAACCTAACCTAACCTAACCTAACCTAACCTAACCTAACCTAACCTAACCTAACCTAACCTAACCTAACCTAACCTAACCTAACCTAACCTAACCTAACCTAACCTAACCTAACCTAACCTAACCTAACCTAACCTAACCTAACCTAACCTAACCTAACCTAACCTAACCTAACCTAACCTAACCTAACCTAACCTAACCTAACCTAACCTAACCTAACCTAACCTAACCTAACCTAACCTAACCTAACCTAACCTAACCTAACCTAACCTAACCTAACCTAACCTAACCTAACCTAACCTAACCTAACCTAACCTAACCTAACCTAACCTAACCTAACCTAACCTAACCTAACCTAACCTAACCTAACCTAACCTAACCTAACCTAACCTAACCTAACCTAACCTAACCTAACCTAACCTAACCTAACCTAACCTAACCTAACCTAACCTAACCTAACCTAACCTAACCTAACCTAACCTAACCTAACCTAACCTAACCTAACCTAACCTAACCTAACCTAACCTAACCTAACCTAACCTAACCTAACCTAACCTAACCTAACCTATCCTAACCTAACCTAACCTAACCTAACCTAACCTAACCTAACCTAACCTAACCTAACCTAACCTAACCTAACCTAACCTAACCTAACCTAACCTAACCTAACCTAACCTAACCTAACCTAACCTAACCTAACCTAACCTAACCTAACCTAACCTAACCTAACCTAACCTAACCTAACCTAACCTAACCTAACCTAACCTAACCTAACCTAACCTAACCTAACCTAACCTAACCTAACCTAACCTAACCTAACCTAACCTAACCTAACCTAACCTAACCTAACCTAACCTAACCTAACCTAACCTAACCTAACCTAACCTAACCTAACCTAACCTAACCTAACCTAACCTAACCTAACCTAACCTAACCTAACCTAACCTAACCTAACCTAACCTAACCTAACCTAACCTAACCTAACCTAACCTAACCTAACCTAACCTAACCTAACCTAACCTAACCTAACCTAACCTAACCTAACCTAACCTAACCTAACCTAACCTAACCTAACCTAACCTAACCTAACCTAACCTAACCTAACCTAACCTAACCTAACCTAACCTAACCTAACCTAACCTAACCTAACCTAACCTAACCTAACCTAACCTAACCT
>CANUEU010000005.1:20000-25000 GCA_948098915.1 Lampropteryx suffumata
TTAGAGGTTTAAAACAGATTGCATCGGCTTAAGAACGTGCGCCAGCAGGTGGAGACCTAAATTAGGGGACTATTAAGTACAGTTCTGCCTGTTAAAATAGCATTTTGCCAGTTTTAAAGTACCGTTTCATAGAAAAATAGGTCTTCGCTACAGTCGATTCCGGTCGATTCTTTCTTCAGCCACACCTAATACGCCGCTATCCAACACTCCCGCGAGCACCTGAAACGATTAAAAGAAGAATTAGCACAGGAAAAATTAAAAACGCGCCCCGCCCACCCTCCCATCTTGGCTCACTTAAGTGGATTTTGGCCCAATATTCTGTATGAGGATATTAAAAATTTATTTTTAATCTTAAAACTTTATATTTTTTCGTGCGCAATATCGTTATTAGGTTTAATCTAGATTAATTAAATAGTTTACATCACTTGTTGACGCATCCCCGGACGAAAATGTTACGGACACCAAATGCGAACTCGACCGGTCGTAGGTCTATCACCAAAGGCGTCACCACCACCAGCTCCCCACAAATGACAACGTCCCCTCTCAGCACATGCGTGCCGGTAACCAAACCGAGTCCGAGGAAGGCCATTGCACCCCCTCTAAACACCACCTTTGACTTGAACCCTGCGACATCGGCAGTACGCAGGTTGAGCGGAAATTACGAGAGGAAGACCGTGGCGAAACCACCATCGCAGACAGCTAAAGCCACCACCGGGACTGTCATGGTGCATCAGATCTCGAACGTCACAAAGACCTCGACCGGGGCCGTGTCCAAGGTAAAACCAAAACCGCCAACCAACACCCCAGAGTTGACGGCGAGTGATGTCATCGCGAGTAACCGTAGTAAGCCGTTGTTAGTCGGGCTGCTCGAGCTGATATCATTCGCCAGCAACAGACTGGGAGACACAAGAAACATGAAGGGAGAAATCAAACGAGACCTGACTGAGACCTTTAAACATCTTCGGTTGACCTTGGAGGACATGAATAAGAGCGGCAAAACTGTAGCAGACAAAACAGAATCTTTTGAACTAACTGAGGGAAGTGCGAAAGAGGATTCGAATGTAAACGCCAAACTAGACTCCATACTTGACGAGATCCGCTCGTTGAAGGAACAGCACCAGAACACAATGCAAGCAGCAAGCCCCCGGAAGGCCATCGATGCACGCCCTACACTGCATTCCGTAATCGTAACCTCCAAGAACGAGGCAGATACAGGAGATACCGTACTGGAGAGGATAAGGGAAGCAGTAGACGCAAAGGAAGGATGGGTGACCGTATCGAGGATACGGAAGGCCAAGGGAGGGAAGGTAATAATGTCATGCGACACTAAGGAAGAAAGGGAAAAAGTGAAGAAGAGACTGGACAACGCAAGCAAAGACTTGGTAGCAGAGATTGCAAAGAATAAAGACCCCCTTATCGTTGCCAAGAGTGTCCTCAGAGCACGCTCTGACGCCGAGGTACTCGAGGCGATGCGCAAGCAAAATAAGGCAGTATTCCAAGACCTGAGTGATGAAGACAATTGCGTCGCAATTAAATATAAAAAGAAGACCCGCAACCCCCACACGCACCACATCGTATTACAGGTGTCCCCCAAGATCTGGGGCAGACTGACCAACATGGGCTTTATGCACATCGACCTGCAGAGGATTCAGGTGGAGGATCAGTCACCGCTGGTACAGTGCTCCCAATGCCTAGGCTATGGTCATAGCAGGGGTTTCTGCGGGGAGAAGGAGGTCTGGTGCAGCCATTGCGGAAATGCAGGCCATATTTTAACGGACTGCCCTACATGGACTGACGCGGGAGCCCCTCCTTCCTGCAGGAACTGCTGCCGGGCCCAGCTAACGCAAAAGGAACACAACGCCTTTAGCATGGACTGCCCTATCCGTAGGAAATGGGACCGGATGGCGCGGTCAGCAGTTCAGTATTGTTAAGGGCGCCCCAAGCAAAAACTATAGCAACTCTCCCTACCACGTAATCCAGGCGAATCTCCAAAGAAAAAGGCTCGCAACAGAGGAAGTACTACTCGAGGCTAGCAAACGACACACAGCCATTGCCCTCTTACAAGAACCGTACGTGGGCGCCGGGCATCAGATGAAGACGCAAGGAGGAGTCCGCTTATACCAAAGTGCTGGTCCAGAAAACGTCAAGGCAGTCATTGCCATCTTCGACTCGAGCCTAGACGTAACCCAACACCCGGAACTCACTACCAACAACATCGTGGTGGTAGAGGTTAAGACTAGTGCTTGGCACATAACCCTTGTTTCGTTTTACTTTGAGCCCGATCAACCCATAGAGCCTTACTTAGAACATCTAAAGAAAATAGAAGGCACATCTTTTGGTAAGAAGATGATCATAGGAGGCGATGCCAACGCCAAGAGTACGTGGTGGGGGAGCACCCAGATAGACAACCGGGGAGAGGAGATGGCGGGATTGTTGCATGAGAGTAACCTGCACATTTTGAACAGCGGCAACATACCAACCTTTGACACTATCAGAGGGAATAAGCGGTACTCCAGCTACGTCGACATAACAGCATGCTCAGAGGACTTGCTAGACTTCGTGGAAAGGTGGCGAGTAGAGGAAGGATTGACTAGTTCGGATCACAATGCTATGACCTTCCTCATATCCTTAAAAAGATCCAAGGGTATGAAAGTAGAACGCACCACCAGGCTATTTAACACCAAAAAGGCAGATTGGCAGAAATTTAGGGAAAATTTAATTAGACTAAACACAGAAAATCATATAGATACAGAAACAATAAAATTAGCAAATAGTAAAATAGAAATTGATCAATTAGCATGTAAATTTAATAATATCATAGTAGAAGCATCTAAATTATCCATACCCACTAAAAAGAAAAAAGACATACTTTCATTACCATGGTGGTCTGAAGACCTCGCGAAAATGAAGAAGAACGTTGCCACGATGAAACGCAGAGTCCGATGGGCGGCGCCTCGTCGCAGAGCTGTTGTTGTTGAAGACTATCTGAAACACAAAAGGGAGTATGAAGCCGCTGTTTCGGATGCGCAAACGAAATCGTGGAAAAATTTCTGCACACAGCAAGACCGTGAAACGGTCTGGGACAGTATTTATAGGGTTCTCAAGCGCACCACCGCCAGAGAGGAAGACCAGTTGTTGAAGCACAGAGGAACACAGCTAGACGCAGCGATGTCCGCAAAACATCTCGCGGAGACCTTCTTCCCGGAGGACCTTGAGAGCACCGATAACGACATCCATACGCACGTACGCAATCAAGCGAAAATTGCAAATGGGGAATCAGATACTGATGTATCGGACCCCCCTTTCACTAGCACTGAACTACGTATGGCTGTCAATGCTTTCAATCCCAAAAAGGCTCCAGGTGGAGACGGACTGACATCTGACATTTGCCGCATGGCTATTAACAGTGACCCCGAATTGTTTCTGTGCATTGTTAATAAATGTTTACAAAGCGGCTCTTTCCCTAGTGACTGGAAGCGGGCCACAGTAGTTATCCTAAAGAAGCCCGGTAAAGACGACTACACAGCGGCAAAGTCCTACCGCCCCATTGGTTTGCTTCCGGTACTAGGAAAAATTTATGAGAAAATGTTAGTGGGACGGATGAAATTCCATTTGTTGCCGAACATGAGCGTACACCAGTACGGCTTTATGCCGCAGAGAAGTACTGAAGACTCCTTACACACGCTGGTAAATAACATCCGATCGCAGCTCAAAGACAGGAAGATAATCACACTAGTCTCACTTGATATTGAAGGTGCGTTTGACAGTGCCTGGTGGCCGGCAATAAAGGTTAGACTTAAAGAAGAAGGGTGTCCGCTAAACCTACGAAGAGTGCTGGATGACTACATGTCAAATAGAGAGGTGACCGTTCGCTACGCAGGTGAGGAAATTCGCAAGTGCACCACAAAGGGATGTGTACAGGGCTCGATTGCCGGACCCATCTTGTGGAATCTCCTGTTGGACCCACTCCTAAAAGACCTAGAGCATAAGGGCATCACAGTGCAGGCTTTTGCTGACGATGTGGTGCTGTCGTTCGTAGGAAACACGGCCCAAGAGATTCAAGCCCAGGCTAATCCTGTTCTCGCACATGTTGAGGCGTGGGGTGTCCAGAATAAACTTAAATTTGCTGCGCATAAGACCAATTGTCTTACGATAACAAACAAGCTCAAATATGACAACCCTCGACTCAGCATGGGCGGAATAGCGATCGATCACAAGCCGGAGATCAAACTCTTGGGCCTCACAATAGATAACAAGCTCACCTTTAACTCACATGTAGCCAATATTTGTAAGAAATCAGCGGGCTTCTACAGGCAGCTCACAAAAGCGGCCAGAGTTAACTGGGGCCTCAACCACGAAATTGTAAAAACCATCTACATGGCGGCGGTAGAACCCGTTATAACGTATGCAGCTGGCGCATGGGCCTCGGCTGCGGACAAGATCTCCACGCGCAAGCAGCTGGATATGTTGCAACGGGGATTTGCGCAAAAAATGTGCAAAGCATACCGCACAGTTTCCCTCAATTCGGCCCTGGTTCTGACTGGGACACTTCCACTGGACCTCCGTATAAAAGAGGCAGCCGCCCTTTATAAGGCCAGGAGGGGGATGCCCAGGCCTGATCTATGTGGCCGAGACATTGAAACTCCACACTCATTTCTACACACACCACACCCAGCAGAACACATAGACATCGACATAACACACATCACCGAAGACACACAGATACACACACACGCACACGACATTTTCATTTACACAGACGGAAGTAAGATTGACGGTAAGGTGGGGGCGGCACTATCCTTATGGAATGGAGCCGCCGAAACCAAAGCCGTGAAGCTTACATTGCCGTCATATGCCACAGTATATCAAGCAGAGATACTAGCACTCAAAAAAGCCTCGGAAGTGATACTGAGTAGGAAGGAAGTTTCTTTTGGAGTGTACAGCGACTCGATGGCAGCCCTACTAACTGTCGTTAATGTCTCTGCCCTCCACCCCTTAGC
>CANUEU010000005.1:27500-32500 GCA_948098915.1 Lampropteryx suffumata
ACCTAACCTAACCTAACCTAACCTAACCTAACCTAACCTAACCTAACCTAACCTAACCTAACCTAACCTAACCTAACCTAACCTAACCTAACCTAACCTAACCTAACCTAACCTAACCTAACCTAACCTAACCTAACCTAACCTAACCTAACCTAACCTAACCTAACCTAACCTAACCTAACCTAACCTAACCTAACCTAACCTAACCTAACCTAACCTAACCTAACCTAACCTAACCTAACCTAACCTAACCTAACCTAACCTAACCTAACCTAACCTAACCTAACCTAACCTAACCTAACCTAACCTAACCTAACCTAACCTAACCTAACCTAACCTAACCTAACCTAACCTAACCTAACCTAACCTAACCTAACCTAACCTAACCTAACCTAACCTAACCTAACCTAACCTAACCTAACCTAACCTAACCTAACCTAACCTAACCTAACCTAACCTAACCTAACCTAACCTAACCTAACCTAACCTAACCTAACCTAACCTAACCTAACCTAACCTAACCTAACCTAACCTAACCTAACCTAACCTAACCTAACCTAACCTAACCTAACCTAACCTAACCTAACCTAACCTAACCTAACCTAACCTAACCTAACCTAACCTAACCTAACCTAACCTAACCTAACCTAACCTAACCTAACCTAACCTAACCTAACCTAACCTAACCTAACCTAACCTAACCTAACCTAACCTAACCTAACCTAACCTAACCTAACCTAACCTAACCTAACCTAACCTAACCTAACCTAACCTAACCTAACCTAACCTAACCTAACCTAACCTAACCTAACCTAACCTAACCTAACCTAACCTAACCTAACCTAACCTAACCTAACCTAACCTAACCTAACCTAACCTAACCTAACCTAACCTAACCTAACCTAACCTAACCTAACCTAACCTAACCTAACCTAACCTAACCTAACCTAACCTAACCTAACCTAACCTAACCTAACCTAACCTAACCTAACCTAACCTAACCTAACCTAACCTAACCTAACCTAACCTAACCTAACCTAACCTAACCTAACCTAACCTAACCTAACCTAACCTAACCTAACCTAACCTAACCTAACCTAACCTAACCTAACCTAACCTAACCTAACCTAACCTAACCTAACCTAACCTAACCTAACCTAACCTAACCTAACCTAACCTAACCTAACCTAACCTAACCTAACCTAACCTAACCTAACCTAACCTAACCTAACCTAACCTAACCTAACCTAACCTAACCTAACCTAACCTAACCTAACCTAACCTAACCTAACCTAACCTAACCTAACCTAACCTAACCTAACCTAACCTAACCTAACCTAACCTAACCTAACCTAACCTAACCTAACCTAACCTAACCTAACCTAACCTAACCTAACCTAACCTAACCTAACCTAACCTAACCTAACCTAACCTAACCTAACCTAACCTAACCTAACCTAACCTAACCTAACCTAACCTAACCTAACCTAACCTAACCTAACCTAACCTAACCTAACCTAACCTAACCTAACCTAACCTAACCTAACCTAACCTAACCTAACCTAACCTAACCTAACCTAACCTAACCTAACCTAACCTAACCTAACCTAACCTAACCTAACCTAACCTAACCTAACCTAACCTAACCTAACCTAACCTAACCTAACCTAACCTAACCTAACCTAACCTAACCTAACCTAACCTAACCTAACCTAACCTAACCTAACCTAACCTAACCTAACCTAACCTAACCTAACCTAACCTAACCTAACCTAACCTAACCTAACCTAACCTAACCTAACCTAACCTAACCTAACCTAACCTAACCTAACCTAACCTAACCTAACCTAACCTAACCTAACCTAACCTAACCTAACCTAACCTAACCTAACCTAACCTAACCTAACCTAACCTAACCTAACCTAACCTAACCTAACCTAACCTAACCTAACCTAACCTAACCTAACCTAACCTAACCTAACCTAACCTAACCTAACCTAACCTAACCTAACCTAACCTAACCTAACCTAACCTAACCTAACCTAACCTAACCTAACCTAACCTAACCTAACCTAACCTAACCTAACCTAACCTAACCTAACCTAACCTAACCTAACCTAACCTAACCTAACCTAACCTAACCTAACCTAACCTAACCTAACCTAACCTAACCTAACCTAACCTAACCTAACCTAACCTAACCTAACCTAACCTAACCTAACCTAACCTAACCTAACCTAACCTAACCTAACCTAACCTAACCTAACCTAACCTAACCTAACCTAACCTAACCTAACCTAACCTAACCTAACCTAACCTAACCTAACCTAACCTAACCTAACCTAACCTAACCTAACCTAACCTAACCTAACCTAACCTAACCTAACCTAACCTAACCTAACCTAACCTAACCTAACCTAACCTAACCTAACCTAACCTAACCTAACCTAACCTAACCTAACCTAACCTAACCTAACCTAACCTAACCTAACCTAACCTAACCTAACCTAACCTAACCTAACCTAACCTAACCTAACCTAACCTAACCTAACCTAACCTAACCTAACCTAACCTAACCTAACCTAACCTAACCTAACCTAACCTAACCTAACCTAACCTAACCTAACCTAACCTAACCTAACCTAACCTAACCTAACCTAACCTAACCTAACCTAACCTAACCTAACCTAACCTAACCTAACCTAACCTAACCTAACCTAACCTAACCTAACCTAACCTAACCTAACCTAACCTAACCTAACCTAACCTAACCTAACCTAACCTAACCTAACCTAACCTAACCTAACCTAACCTAACCTAACCTAACCTAACCTAACCTAACCTAACCTAAGTTAGGTTAGGTTAGGTTAGGTTAGGTTAGGTTAGGTTAGGTTAGGTTAGGTTAGGTTAGGTTAGGTTAGGTTAGGTTAGGTTAGGTTAGGTTAGGTTAGGTTAGGTTAGGTTAGGTTAGGTTAGGTTAGGTTAGGTTAGGTTAGGTTAGGTTAGGTTAGGTTAGGTTAGGTTAGGTTAGGTTAGGTTAGGTTAGGTTAGGTTAGGTTAGGTTAGGTTAGGTTAGGTTAGGTTAGGTTAGGTTAGGTTAGGTTAGGTTAGGTTAGGTTAGGTTAGGTTAGGTTAGGTTAGGTTAGGTTAGGTTAGGTTAGGTTAGGTTAGGTTAGGTTAGGTTAGGTTAGGTTAGGTTAGGTTAGGTTAGGTTAGGTTAGGTTAGGTTAGGTTAGGTTAGGTTAGGTTAGGTTAGGTTAGGTTAGGTTAGGTTAGGTTAGGTTAGGTTAGGTTAGGTTAGGTTAGGTTAGGTTAGGTTAGGTTAGGTTAGGTTAGGTTAGGTTAGGTTAGGTTAGGTTAGGTTAGGTTAGGTTAGGTTAGGTTAGGTTAGGTTAGGTTAGGTTAGGTTAGGTTAGGTTAGGTTAGGTTAGGTTAGGTTAGGTTAGGTTAGGTTAGGTTAGGTTAGGTTAGGTTAGGTTAGGTTAGGTTAGGTTAGGTTAGGTTAGGTTAGGTTAGGTTAGGTTAGGTTAGGTTAGGTTAGGTTAGGTTAGGTTAGGTTAGGTTAGGTTAGGTTAGGTTAGGTTAGGTTAGGTTAGGTTAGGTTAGGTTAGGTTAGGTTAGGTTAGGTTAGGTTAGGTTAGGTTAGGTTAGGTTAGGTTAGGTTAGGTTAGGTTAGGTTAGGTTAGGTTAGGTTAGGTTAGGTTAGGTTAGGTTAGGTTAGGTTAGGTTAGGTTAGGTTAGGTTAGGTTAGGTTAGGTTAGGTTAGGTTAGGTTAGGTTAGGTTAGGTTAGGTTAGGTTAGGTTAGGTTAGGTTAGGTTAGGTTAGGTTAGGTTAGGTTAGGTTAGGTTAGGTTAGGTTAGGTTAGGTTAGGTTAGGTTAGGTTAGGTTAGGTTAGGTTAGGTTAGGTTAGGTTAGGTTAGGTTAGGTTAGGTTAGGTTAGGTTAGGTTAGGTTAGGTTAGGTTAGGTTAGGTTAGGTTAGGTTAGGTTAGGTTAGGTTAGGTTAGGTTAGGTTAGGTTAGGTTAGGTTAGGTTAGGTTAGGTTAGGTTAGGTTAGGTTAGGTTAGGTTAGGTTAGGTTAGGTTAGGTTAGGTTAGGTTAGGTTAGGTTAGGTTAGGTTAGGTTAGGTTAGGTTAGGTTAGGTTAGGTTAGGTTAGGTTAGGTTAGGTTAGGTTAGGTTAGGTTAGGTTAGGTTAGGTTAGGTTAGGTTAGGTTAGGTTAGGTTAGGTTAGGTTAGGTTAGGTTAGGTTAGGTTAGGTTAGGTTAGGTTAGGTTAGGTTAGGTTAGGTTAGGTTAGGTTAGGTTAGGTTAGGTTAGGTTAGGTTAGGTTAGGTTAGGTTAGGTTAGGTTAGGTTAGGTTAGGTTAGGTTAGGTTAGGTTAGGTTAGGTTAGGTTAGGTTAGGTTAGGTTAGGTTAGGTTAGGTTAGGTTAGGTTAGGTTAGGTTAGGTTAGGTTAGGTTAGGTTAGGTTAGGTTAGGTTAGGTTAGGTTAGGTTAGGTTAGGTTAGGTTAGGTTAGGTTAGGTTAGGTTAGGTTAGGTTAGGTTAGGTTAGGTTAGGTTAGGTTAGGTTAGGTTAGGTTAGGTTAGGTTAGGTTAGGTTAGGTTAGGTTAGGTTAGGTTAGGTTAGGTTAGGTTAGGTTAGGTTAGGTTAGGTTAGGTTAGGTTAGGTTAGGTTAGGTTAGGTTAGGTTAGGTTAGGTTAGGTTAGGTTAGGTTAGGTTAGGTTAGGTTAGGTTAGGTTAGGTTAGGTTAGGTTAGGTTAGGTTAGGTTAGGTTAGGTTAGGTTAGGTTAGGTTAGGTTAGGTTAGGTTAGGTTAGGTTAGGTTAGGTTAGGTTAGGTTAGGTTAGGTTAGGTTAGGTTAGGTTAGGTTAGGTTAGGTTAGGTTAGGTTAGGTTAGGTTAGGTTAGGTTAGGTTAGGTTAGGTTAGGTTAGGTTAGGTTAGGTTAGGTTAGGTTAGGTTAGGTTAGGTTAGGTTAGGTTAGGTTAGGTTAGGTTAGGTTA